>JABUQX010040393.1:20000-27500 GCA_015478945.1 Trachelipus rathkii
GTACCCAGGATTCAGAACTAACATAATAATAAGAATATACTTGAAGAAGCCGCGATAGGTTCCTTTTTAGACTGCCCCAGTCAAAAAATTTAAAAAATTAATAATTAAGAAGCGCATTGGCCCCTCTAGAATGTCCCAGTAAACCCATAATAAATAATAAAATAAATGAATATTTAAGAAAGCCGCCATTTCCTATCTAGAGACAACGTTCAGCAGGCCGAGTCAGTATTCTTATCCTTTCAAAGCCAAAAATCTAACCTCCTCGTTAGACTGTGTACTTGCGCCCTCTAGCAGCATATCTATGTTCTTTTTTTAATAAGGGATGCTAAAAGATTTGTAGACAATATTCAATACTGGGCTAAGCTATATCTATTATTACGACATTATTACAAAAAACTATATATGATAAGTAATTAGTTGGACGATCTCTCAATTAGGATTTTCAATTTTTAACCCCTTGTGGCCATAGCTCTGGTTCAAAATCTTAGCAATGGAACAATGAAAAGCAAGAAAACACTAAAGAAGAATGTATAGCAGTAGAGACGTGTAGACGAGGTACATGCAATAGTTTGTTTGAAATTAGAGAAAAAAATATATTAGAAAATTTGTCATTAATACGATATATAGTGTGCTATATTTTAATTTGTTTTGAATTTTCTAATATGGAAGTTAAATCACTTAAAATACAAAAATAAAAAAAATAAGTAAAAAAAAAATGAAAAAAAAAGTAAATATAAAAATGAGCAAAGTCAACCCAATATGATCGCTTCGATAACTAACATAAGAAAAATCAGTGAGAAATGTGAAGGTGATTTTTTTAAGGATGTGATTTTTTCGTTTGCCAGTCGCCTGATATAGATATAGTGATAGAGATATTATAGATAGATATTTTATGAATAGTGAGTGAGTGTAAGATATAATATATATATATATATATATAGGTATGTAAGTATATAGACAGACAGAGCATACCAACATATATATATATCTAAGTATATGTATGTCGTATATATAGTAATATATATATATATATATGAATATAGAGATAGACATATTTATAAAAATGAAGATTAAAAATAGGTTTATTTCCTCCCTTATATATATATTTATAAGGTAGGTATATATATATTACAGTGGCGTATCCAGGATTTTTTTCGGGGGGGCAGACAAAAATCGTTTGCTGTAATAATAATATATTCATACTTATCATTCCTATTCATATTGTTAAATAAAATATATATATATGAGTAAATAAATATATATATTATAATATATATATATAATATATAATAGTTATGATTTGATAAACAAATAATAGACCTAAATAGATAATTAATAAGATATTTTAATTATAGTACTAATAATTAGGATACATATATATTTATATTTTATTAAGTGTATTAATTATTAAGTAAGTAGATCAATAATATTTATATTCTGACAATTTTATATATCTATGATACTTAATAAATTGCTGTTTGTTGTTCTGAAAAATTTCGGGTGGTGTGCAGTGCGTCCCCTAGTGCTCTTGCCCCTGGATACGCCACTGAAGTGAGATCATATTATTATGTACTATTGTAAATTAAACTCCTTACCTAATGAGTAGAGATTTTAAAGATAATAGAAGATACGAAGAGAGAAAGAGAGTAAGAGGATAGAGAGAGGAGATATATGAAGATAGTAGTAATAGTAGATAAGTATAGAGTAATATATATATATTATAATAGAGGGTATAACCAACTAAATTATAAATGTAATAGAGAGATAATGATAGGAGTTGTTATAATTAAAATATTAGTTATTAGTTTGATTTAATATATAGGTAGAGAGGAGGGGTAGATATATAGATAGAATATATATTTATAATATTATTATAAAATGAATAAATATGAATTGAGAGAGTGAGAGGTAATAGATAGATATATATAGAGCTATTGCGAAATCGTCATTTCTGGCAAAGTTTCTCTTGCCGAATAACAGAGGTTCTTCTCGAACTTGCGAAATGTTGGTATATGCGTCTTTTAAGATTGGGATAGATAAGAGACTTGGTATATAGTAGCTTATTATTATGCTATATTATGTTGAAACTTGTCCTTATTAATGATAAATAATAATGATATATCTAAATTCATATCGTGTACATATAATTCAGACTTTCACTCCAATTCTTTATTATAAGATAGCTTACCTATAGGCATAATTTAAACTGCCAAAAGTTAGCATTGATAAAATTAATCACTCAACTCGTGACGCTACTCTATAATATTTATCAATAAAACAACATCCTAGCTAGTATGTAAAAGTATCAATAAGTCCAATATTTCAAAATTTCTATACAGATCATGGATATTTGTGAGAGTATTCCTTTAGTATAGTGTACAGTTTACTGTTATTACTTTAATTTAATTATATAATAGAATATTTGTTGATTATATTCACTTTTTCTTAAAAGTAGGTAATTATATTAGTAACACTGAATTGATCCTTCACTTTATCCATTAATTTGAGGTATAGCTTCATTTTTAATAAATTAACTATTTTATTCATTATACTAATTAACATCAGATATATATTAAGTGGTTTTCAACATGTTATTCTTTAATACTTACTTATTAATTTTTCCTTATATATATAAACATTCTTTAATAGTAAGAAATAATTATTAGCCTCATGACTATATGTGACATAAGATTACAGCATGAATATATATAGAACCTTAATTTATATAATATATTAATATATATATATATATTAATTATATATATATTAATATAATATATATATATTATAATAATATAGTATAATAATATCTATATATATATATATAATATATAATATATATATATATATATATATTATATATATATATTATATATATATATATAATTATATATATAATTATAAATATATATATTAGTATATAAGATATTATATTAATATTATATTATGATAATATATATAAAACAATTATTTTTTTAGTAAATTGAAAATTGGAAAAAATGAACAATTTGACTACCGTTATTTTGGAAATTCGTACGTAAAGAGTTACACAATAAATAGTTCAACTAAGATCATACACAAGAGGCAATCCCTTCTACTTTCTACATTATTTTTTGCATAATGTAATGAAGATACCCACACTAAGGCCCACCACCACTAATTGAAGTCAAAGATATGGTCCTAGATCGAGCTAGCATTAATTCAAGTTATGATGACTCATAGTTCAACCGAATAATGTATCAATTATTTAGGACATTCATCTATTGAGATTTATCGATACTGAGGAAAAAATAAACAGTTACTGAAAGTATATAAGATGTGCGATCTTACGCCTTAAAAACTTATGATTTTTTGGAATTATGTGACTGATAATACTTCCACATTAGAGGGAAATTTAATTTAATGGAAATGGTTGCGATTGACAGTATTCACTTGGCTGACATACTCAGCGCCTGAAAGGGAGTACATTATATTGCAGTTATTGTATATTATTATATCACACAAATAAGATAGTTATTTAGGCCAAGTTAATGGAACTTCAGCGCTCACTAAGAAAGTTGAATTAATTAAAGATATTTCAATTAGTGTCTATTAGTATTAATAGTGAATTACCCACGGAAACAGTAGATTGGCTTAAAAAAACATTATCGTGATTGTAAGCAGTATAGATTTAGATATCACTTAAGATATCGTGCTGCGTAGACATCCCTAAATTAAACAGCATTCTTAAGAAAATCAAGAAGAATAATAAAAAATAATATATTATATTATTTTCCTTTCAAAATTTATTTTTATCATGTGTGACATTTTCTGTTACGCGCGGATTTACCGTACTTTACTTGGTTAATAGCATATCATGATTGAAAGGTGTACATGATTTACTTAAGATTTATATGTTTTTTCTGCTTATAACGAATAGATGCCGTGAGATCGTCTACATTGAAATAATTACCATATTTGAAAAGATTATGAAGAAAAAATGACACTATTATATCAATATTCTCAGTTTTCAGTAAATTCAGAATGAGATAATTATCTATCATATATTTAGGTAACTTACTAATATAACGTAAATAAGCATCGCTATAAAGTAATAGTAGTAAAGAAAAGTGGCCGTTTATTAATTAAGCTTATCTAATGAATGATACCAGCTTGATATATTTCTGGAAAGGATAACTATATATTTAATCCATAGGGTTGCGACTATTTTGGACCATAAAAGGTGAAGTCCTATGAAGTCAAAAGAGAATACTTACTGGCTTTGTAGACTGAAAGTGAGCTTGACGCAAAAACCATTTGCGAAAAGCATTGTAACGATTTTATATATGGTCACGACCATATAAGAACTGAGATCCCGAGAATAATAATGCTATGTAGTTAGCTTGAAGAGGTGTATTCGATGGCTGTTCTATTACGATGTTTAATAAATATATATAATATGGGTGTATTCTACAAGCAATATTGCGGGAATTAAAGTATACAATATGACATTAGATTCTTTCATTCTCATACACAATATACTAAATACTATAAGTGATAAAATGATAGTTGTAAAACACTTTAATACCAGTAAAATCCCGACTCATACTCATTAGTGTGAACTTTATTAATTGAGACATTATTACGTTTTTTCGTGTAGTCGGATCATTTAGTAGTAATAATTAAATTATAATGCCAGACAACTCTCAAGCCATATATGTAGACCCAAATGGTTCTGACACATCAAGTTATTAAGCAACAGAGTGTTATTAAGGAGCACATTTAGTTACACGAATGATTTGACATAGACATATTAGAAATTGTCTTTTCATATGTGAAAAGATAATAATATACATCCAACAAAGATAATAATTAAAAGTAATATATAAATGTCTTCATAATAGATATATCAGATATTGCATATCAAGCGGCAGTAATTATGAGTACAGTATATCATTCATCATAGAAGGAGCGTGAGAATAGGATGAGAATAGTGAATCGCTAGGAATAACTCTGAGATGTGTAAGACCTATGGGATATAGTCGTCAAAAGACCTCGCTAGAGATAGACACAATTAACATATGTGGAAATGGAGGTGTAGGAAAGCCATCGGAAAGATGAAGAAAAGAGAGAGAAATCAGAACGCAGATAAAGTGTAAAAGAAGCTATTATAGCAGAAATGACGAGCCGAGACAAGGTGGACGATAAACATGATAGTATTTGTATCTATACGTATATATATATTAGTAGTAAATAGTCAAGCAAGTGACACTCGCAAAGCAGCCGCCTACAGCATACTACATCCATATAAGCAACAATCTCATCCACGTGAAGTTATTCTGGAGAAAAGTTATCTACTAATAATACTCAACGTATCTTGGTAATTCTTTAAATTAACTCTCTTTGGAATATATTACTGAGATTTCTACTGAAAATAATATCATACTGTCATATATGCATAATTTAGACATTATTACTATCACCCTTATTTCTAAATGATACTACTTACATTAAGCAATTCAGTGAGTTATACAAAAGATAAGCTTCATTTTATTTATATCTATGATTAAAAACAACCTATACTAATCAAAGGCATAGTATGAATAGAGAGGAGCTTAAGATCTTTTATTTACAATATAATTATGATATTAATACCTAATATATATTATTTGTATTATTATTATTATATTTTTTATATTATTATATATTGTAATTGATTAGGACAAGAAATATTATTTGATTATGGTGAAGAACTATTATATTAATATATCTTTGATTGATCTATCTCTCATGAGTATAGTCTTTAAATGATGACTAGTATACCTTTTTCATTTCTCATTCGTCGATACGAAAAGGCTTTTAGTAATATGATTTTAATCTTACTCTGCACCTAGTCTCTATTGTCTTAACTCTCACTCTGTATTTACTCATAGATTTAATAATTAATTATTATTACATTACTTTTTCTTAGATTTATTTACTCTTTGCTATAAGGATCAAAACTTGTTAATTTATATTGCTAGTTCATTTACGAATATTATTATTATTATTATATTATTTTAGTAACTTATTGGTGTAATATATGGTCGACTAAGGTGATATTTATTATTCGGATACTGGCTATGTATGAGTGTACACAGATTTAATGAAAAATTTGTGACGTGTTTATTTGACATTCTAATTATTTTTTATTTATAATTTAATATTTTACTTATACTATTATCAGTAGCTGATAAATTTTTGCGATTTTATTTATACTCATATTATGGAAATAATTACTCATTTTTTTATATTATACATTAATTTTGCAATATCTGCTACTTAATATTTATATTTATTATATATATATACTAAGCCTCTGACTTGCTCATCTATACGGTAGCAAGAACTTGTCCTACTTGAAGTCATATCCTGCATATCTGCTCTTAAACTACAGACTCAGAATTGCTTAACACATCTTCTCGTTTTTCTTATAGAATATCTCAAGTCCGATATTAAATAATACTCATATTAGCAACAATTGTCGATTAATAACCGTTTTATGCTTTTCGCGTCTTCGTTTTATTTATAAATAGGTATAGATATATTATTATTATAATTATTATTTTATTATATATTATTATTATTATATATTATTATTTATTTATAATTATTATTTTTAATTTTATTAATTATTATTTTTAATTATTAATTATATTATATATTTATAATTATTATATATATAATTAATTACGATATAACCTGTATTATGTCTATTTCTAGAGTGCAAAGTATAGTTATGCAATGAATTTTTATTAGAAAATAAATTATTGAATTGTTATATACTATTAATATATTTTAATATAATCATATTATTATTATTATTATTCATTATTTAATTTAATTATTATTTATATTTATTATTAATGATAAATAGTATATAGGAATATAATTTTATATTATATATGTTATAAGTTGTGTATCTTTAGATATACTAGTTTTCTTCATGATAATATTAATTGTTGTGTTTTGGTTATCTATTTGTATATGTATATATCCTCTTAATATTTCACTACAACGAAAATATATTTAAATAAATGTGTTTTTTTTATTTTATTTTTTTAAACTTTTTTTTTATTTATTTATGTTTATTTTTTATTTTTTTTGAATTGAGAGTTTAATAAATTTAGTACGTTAAATATGTTTCTAGTTACACTTAAATACTAATAATTAAGTTAAACTTTATATTTATTATTCATTTGCAGGCTTCTGTATACCGTGAATACCAGTAAGCCTGATACCCGAGAAGCCGGCTGGAGTGTTGAGTAAAATTTTAAAGGCTCGCGCAGCCCGGCCATATAGGATAGTGAGAGAGGCTCGCGGACGCCGAATAGCCAATTTACATGAGTTATCCATAGCCTCGTCATTTTATTTTATAATGGTGACTACAGTTTAATTGATATGATTTAAGTTTTGTTTATTCACTATGCATTTGGTTTTGTAAGTGATATATATATATCAATAATTTATATATTATATTAA
>JABUQX010040393.1:30000-31468 GCA_015478945.1 Trachelipus rathkii
TATATAATAATATATAATATATATATATATATATAATATATATATAATTATATAGTTATATATATTAATAGACATATCAGGTATAAAACTCGAGATACGTTAACAATATAATATATCAACCTCATCATCTAGTATACCAGTATATTATCTAACAGACTTATTTGTATATATATGTAATGAGAGCATAAGATAGGCTTTCATTTAAAAAAACACTACATCTATTTAATAAATTATATCTTGATAATAATACATATATTGTAAATAAATTAACATTAAGTTATGAATAATATAGTAATGAGTGTATCAACCAATATCATCTTTAATATTATGCAGATCTTGCTAAAAATGTGGTGTTTATTATTCTCTAGTAATAGTCCTGGTACCTTTAAGGAGTTGAGATTATTTATGTGTATTTTAATTATTAAAATATATAACAATAATTCTTGACTTAAAAAGTATATATAATTAGATTATAAAACTTAATAATAATATAATTATTTTACTTTTATTAAAGAACAAAATATAATTTTATATATATAGTATAAACTATATTTTCATTTTTTTAAAAAGGTTGAGTACGTGAAACATAAGAGCTCAGGAAACTTTTTTAGTAATAATCTGACTTAAATAGATTGACATAAGATCCGCTATAATTTTACATGACGTAATAATCATCCGGTACCCTATACTCTCTAGCTATAGTCCTGCATACATATTCTTCGGTAGGTCCGCTTCGAGATATATTAGTGATCTCTAGCGGACTAGCGTTGTAACTATTGAATAAAGTGTGACGGAAACTGATCCCACCTTATTATATATTAGTATATATATATATATATATATATATAATATATTATATATTAATATATTAATAATATTATATAAATATAATTAATATATATTATTATATATATATATATATATATATTATAATTATATATTATATATATATTATATTATATATATAAATATAGTATTATATATATATTAATATATATAAATATTTTAGTGGAATTATATTTGGTCAATCATAATAATAAAATCTATATATAAATGTTGGAATTTTATTTTATCAGGTAGGGTATTATAATAGCCTATATACTACCAACCATGTAAATATAGTTGCCAAATATTTTCTACATACATGTATAATTACTATTCAATTGGATGTTATTAGTATATATATATAATTATATATATATAAGTTTATAGTTAATATCTTATATTTTATTGCAAGCCTACATTTAGAGTATAGGTCAAAATGTTTATAGTAATAAAGTACTCGATATATATAATATTATAGCTGAGATTTATTTATTTATATATATATATAAGTAAGATACACAAAGAATTTTGCTCCGGTGGCCAGCCTTGAGATCAGCTGTTGTAATTATCCTCTTTTTCACTATGGTCATAAAATGAAAACCACTCGTCCAAAAAATTATATTATAGTATTCTTATTTAATTA
>JABUQX010040394.1:0-5000 GCA_015478945.1 Trachelipus rathkii
TAGGGTCTCTCTGTACGTATGTGTCCGATAACCGCACATGAAAAACAAACTGTTGGTTTCTCTTTTACATCTCTAGTTCAGTTTCCTACTCCGAAGATACTCTTCATTTTCTATTTTCCTTGTTTTTTTCGTTGAGTTATGCTCCCTGTCTTTTGCCTTAATCATTCCCTAGTCTTTCTTCTCGCCGGAAACATTAAGTTCGATCTTCATTCTTCTTCTCTTTTTCCTTATTCTCTCATATCTTTGGTTGTTGGACAGATCGTCTTTTTTTCTTGTAAGATTTATTGTAATTTCTAATGTACTTCTGTTCCCTATCTTCCTGTTCGCTTCGAGCCATCGAACTAAACTTTTGTTTGTGTTAGTGGAGGTTCTTGTTGTCTTTTTTTTTATCCATTCTTCAATAAAATCAGCCTGGGTCAAATTTTGACATAATTTCTCTAACTAGAGTCTAAGTAGACTTATTCTGTAATTCAAATTTTGCAATTAGTTTTTCCTTCAAATCTTTCCACCATTTCCTCTGCGCTCCCTGAGACATTCTGCAATGGATCTTACTGATTGCCATCATGTACCTTTTTATGTTTAGATATTAAATCATCATTAGGGCCTTTCTCTTGTCGAGGTCATACATCCGAGCTTTGGTATTCTAAGCTTACTATCTAAAAGCAAAGACCAGCAGAATAGCAAAACGGGGGAAAAATCTAATTTTCCTCTTTTTTGTATTTCGATAATTATTCTCTAACGCGAAATATTCGATATTTAACATTTTCTGAGCTTTAACCTGGGGTATTGGTATAAGGTGGAGTGTATTTATTTGTGACAAAAAAATCCTCTTGATCTTTGAATCGACAGAAAATCATGGGGTCCAGTGGATCATAATTAATTGCCTAGTCTTGCATATCTAAATCTGATGTATATGGCTTGACTGGTCAAAATGTGAACTTTGTTCTTCAAAGGTGAACTATAACTCTACTCTGAGTTCTGTTTTTCTCTTTTGGTTTTTTGGCTTTTTGGCTTTTTGTTTTTTTGTTTTTTTGTGTTTCATTCATATTTTGAAATATATCTATACTCTCATGGCATTATTGAATTCCACGTTTGCCAAGAGTCTGGTCTTTATAACTTTTTACCTTTGTAAAGTTTAGTGCTCTGGCACTCTTTTTTTTATGCGCAGGTGGCGGGTGTAAATAGTTGATGGATAGACGTGGGACTACCCTGTGTTTAAGCATATAATGGAATCATCCAATGCCGGATAAGAATACGATTGGGGTTTTTTTTTTTCTTGTGGTGGTTGTTTAAGGCATAAGGGGTATCAGGCCCTCGGTGGGTGGTACCACTGTAGTTTGTTAATCCACTAATTTTTTTGTGACTTGAATAGAGGTATTGGGGTGCTCATTCCCTGTGGGTGGTCCACCATAATATCATGGTTGTTCTTCTGCTGTGGGGATATATGCATTTTGGGTGTTTGTTCCCTGTGCCCTCTAGTGGGTGTTTCGGTGGTTCCGAGTCTGTGCTTTGCCATGTGGGTGCCCTGTTGTCCCTCCCTAGGGTTGGTTAAGGTGTTGTGCAGTTCCATGTTGTGCCCAGCCAGGTTCGATAAAATTTTGGTCTTCTTTAAACTGTGATCAGGAATTTTACATATATATTGGGTCCTTCTAATCCTTGTAAGAAAGCGCCCTACGGTTCTTTCTGCAACCTTTCCATTTACTATGGGTTCGTGTCTGAGGTTTCTGTAACCACCTTTTTTTTTCCAAGTTTTTTACACCGACTCTTCTTCTTAATGGCACCTTGTGCAGTAATCGGCATCAATTGCGAATCCAGAGTGCTGTCCACTGTGGCTGTCTTCAGGTAATAGGGGGGATGGTCCTCTCTCCTTAGAGGTTCTTCTTCTCTAATTCCTTGGGGGGGTTGCCTCAGAAGAGCGTGAACAGGATTTTGGCCGACTCTCGGATCAGGAACTGGTGCTGGAGGGGTCCCTTTGTGGAGGTGAGGCCTCCTGGGCAAATAATGCAATTCGCTACCGTGCCCCCTTGACCTTCGTTTTCGTTGTCCTTATGGGCGTTTCATTCCTTCCATTCAAACTCCTATAGATTTTTCATTATCATCTCGCGACTCCTTCATTGTGGCGATGCAAATCCTCCTTTGTTTAGATCTAGTCCATCTGCCATCCTTACTACTTAAAATTAATCACTAAAGTGGAACGAAATATCTTTAACGCGGTCACTTTAAAACTATGCCAAACGCGGTTCGTCTATATTACGATATTTTAATGCACTATTCGTACCGCACCACCATTAATTATATTTAATCTTTCAGTAATCATTTATTCATATATATATATTTATATTATTTATTTATATATAATAATATATTAATATATATTATATATTATATTATATATATATATTATATATATTTGGTTATATGAGTATTATATTTATTTTTATATATATTATATATATATATAACGCAAAACTTATCTAAAAGATAAAACACTCACTTAAAAATTTGCATAAACATATAGAAAGCTTGCAAATTGGTTGTAAAAAAAAAAATCCAAATGTTTTTCTTACCGACCGTAGTTATTTGCTACTACTAATGACTTTTCATCTCGATGAATTTAACTTCTATATTC
Source organism: Trachelipus rathkii (assembly GCA_015478945.1). NCBI lineage: Eukaryota > Metazoa > Arthropoda > Malacostraca > Isopoda > Trachelipodidae > Trachelipus > Trachelipus rathkii. Next base: position 2,630 of record JABUQX010040394.1, read on the forward strand.
TCATCAGGGATGAATGTTTGAATCGAAAATTCATAAAAAAAACACTATCTGAAAAATTCAATCGCTCTGTATATATTATTATATGCTAATATTATATATATATATTTATTTAATATATATATTTTATATCTTCCAACTGGTTCTGGTGGTATCTAGATACCTTGGATCTGTCAAACACTCGCTTGCTGTTTCTGCCTGATCCAAAAATAATATATATATATATATAAATATATTTATATATAATATATATTTTTATATTATAATTTATATTATATTGAATTTTATTATATATACTTATATATAATATTTATATATATAATAATATCGTGTATTATTTTATTTATATTGGTAATAATAATTTAAATATATATTTATAAATAAATTTATAGTATATTATATATTATATATATAGGGTAAGTTGACGCGTTACTTTTCCGCCTATAATAATATAATATATTATTTTATATTATTTATATTATGGGTATTTTATTAATGTGGTATAATATATATATATATTAATATATATATATTATATATATATATATATTATATATATATATATATATATATATATATATATATTTAAAATTGTTAATTTTTTTACAAAATTATAATGTTTTTCATTTGACAATTTTAATTGTAAATGAAATGTATGTACGAATCTATTCTAATTAAAAAATAAAATCCCAACAGGAAGTTAGCATCAAAAAAAAAAAAAAGTTTTTATCCAATTTTTTAGTGAGGCGGCTAATGAAGACGCCATTTGCGATGAGAGTCAGTGGGAAGAGGAAAGTATTGAAAAATGGAGAGGTGTAGTTGTGTTTTGTGTCGTCTAAATGTACGCGTTTGTGTGTGCCGTGGCCTCTGAGTGCGTGCAGCGTTGCGTGCGGTCTGTTGCGTGCTCAAATGCCTAGTGCGGGGCATGCGATGATGTAAGTGCGTTCTCACCTTCTCCTTCTTCTGCAACTTCTTTCTCCCTCCCTTGATAAGCTTTTATTGTTTTATTGCTTCCTGATCAACATCACACACACTCCATACTAATTATTTATATATAATACTATGATAAGTTACTAGTATAAGTATGTTTTAGTTTATTTATTTATATTTTTAGTATTTATCGTAGTATTTATATTTTTATATTATTTTTGATTTGTTATTATTATATTATAATATGCTTATATATTTATTGATATTATTATTTATATTAAGTAATAGGGTTATAAGAGAGGAATAAGGAGAGATTTTACTAGTTAAAGTTTAAGTGGAGTAGAGAATTTGAATGCAATTTTTTGTATTAATATCTTTTTTGTTGATTAGGCACTATTTTTTGCTATATGAAGCTTTATTATATACTATACTACTATCTCATCACCAATCAGACTTTTCTCCTTTAATTCATAGACCATAGAATGGGATCTAACATCAACTTATTATGTAAATTTTAAAATTAACACCTTTAATATTTAACATATAAGTAGGGTAATTATCGATAATAGGTATATAAAGATATAATAATAATAATAATAATAATATTATAATAATATATTAATAATGATATATATAATATATAATAATTAATAATAATAATAATAATATAATAATAATAATAATAATTTTAAAAAAAATGATAAAAATTTATTTTCTTCTTTATTTAAATCTATTTTTTTTTGATTTTTTGGTTTTTTTGTTTTTTGTATCAGTTTATTTATTTCGTCCCGGACTTAATCTATTATAGATTATCAGATTCATATTATATATATAATATATATATATATATATATATATAATTACTATATATATATATATATATATATAAATATATATATATATATATACATAAATATTATATATATAACTATATATACATATATATATATATATTATTATAATATTTCAATATTACCATATTATCGGATGAGAGCTCTGATGAGGTCATCTGATTAAAGATTAGGTCCTCCATTATGAAGTTTCTTACTTTGGATCCTCCCGCTTCTCCTGAAGGGGATTTTCTGGGGACACTGAGTGAGGTTTATTGGTTTAGAAATGAATCGTTGGCCTGCAAATCTGACTCGTGAGAAGCTCCGTCGTAATCCTCGCATTAGGGCCGTCAGTTATCAAAATTTGCTTATTCTGATTTCACAAAAGGTCGATTAAGACTCGTAGATAAGTACCAATTTATTGTGCGATGTCACAGGACTGTTTTCGCAGTGATTCAAAACTAAACACCAATAAAAAACCTACAAAGGTTGATAAAGAAAATTAGAAATAATATTACATTAAATTAACAATCTACTCTTTAATGAAATGCTTTTATTAATTAAGGTACTTAATTAATAAGGTACTAAATAGGTACTCTATTTAGGTGTTAAAT
>JABUQX010040394.1:17500-27904 GCA_015478945.1 Trachelipus rathkii
ACTGTTTAAAACTCATGTTTTAACTCTTTAGACTCATGTTTTTACTGCTTAAGACCTTATATTTTTACTGCTTAACTCATATATTTATTAAAATTACACATACCCTAAGCCAGTAAATCAGTAAATCAATGAGGTGTTACCTATCACCAAGGGGGGATTAGTTATGCTTTTGTTGTACTGCTTTACTGCTTAACTCTGTTTTACTGCTTTAACTCATGGTTTTACTGCTTACTCTCTGCTTTACTGCTTTAACTCACATGTTTTACTGCTTTAACTCATATACTTATTAACATTATGTTTTTTATTTTGTTTTTAATAACTTTTTATTTATTTTATTATATTTTTATTATTTCTTATTACGTATTTTTATTATTTTTAATTTTATTATTTTAATTTTGTTTTTATTATTATACTTAAGACTTATTTAACATACACTTAATGTGATTATTATTATTTAGAACACACATATACACGCACACACACACACACACACACACACACACACACACACACACACTTACACTTATACACACATTCACTATGACACTATGACACTATATACAACACATCACTATGACACTGTCATTTACCCATAGACCACTTACATTGACACATATACATCCATGCGGGTCCACACACATTATCACTTATATCAACACTTCACCCTATGATACTTATATACAACATCACTTGACACTTACACTTATCCATAGACACTGTTACACCTCACACAGATTTCTTACACTCACACAGCAGATTTTACTTACACACGCATTTAACTACACTCGCAACCCACAGAATTTACACACCACACACACACACCCCAACACCCCAACACACACACACCCACAGCACACTCCACTACAACATATAAACGTAATAATTTTATTATAAAAACATTTTTTATGTTTTAATTAAACACGTACATTAATATTACTCAAATATAACTAAATTATTTCAAAGTTTCTTAAAACTTCTATAATAAATCAATCATTATCTTTGAACCAAGAATTTATTATTAACTGTACTTTTTGTTTCTAAATTTTATAACTATCAAGTTTTAAAATAACTTTTACTAAAATTTTATGAAATTTTATTAAAAACATATTTTACGTACCTTAAAGGAATAAATCGTAAATCAGTAAGGTTCAGCCCCTAGCACCCCCTTTCCCCCCCCTACACCAAAGCTGCCACTTTGTTCTATTTGACTTAACGCTTTAAACATCATCTTTAGCCATGAATAAGTAATAAAATAACAAAAAAGTTCTTCTCTGCTAACATAACATGTATTTAATTAAAATCATTCTAGGTTCTTATTTAAAATTAACAATTATTCACTTACAATTATATTATTCGCTCGATGTCAAACTAAAAAATATTTCAAAGTTGTTTAAATAATTCGGATTTTCTTTATTATTATTATCTATGTACCTTGACAATCCATCACGAGAAAACCCAACAACCCGCACTCCTTACAGATACGAAACTGACCTCTCTCTCTGTAAAATGTGTTGAAATAACTACTTTAGGCCAAAATTTAGGATAATCCTTTTTGTATCCCGGGGCGATTTAGGCCTAAATCCAGGTCAAAATATATTTCAAACTGACCTTTTTCTGTAAACGGGTGCAATAACTACGTTAGGCCTAACTTTAGGCCTAATTTAGGATAAGCCATTTTTGTATCCCATGCTGATTAAGCCTAATACCAGGTCAAAGGTAATTCCAGTACTATAGACAAGAATCATTGTTATTAATTATTATTTTTTATAAATATATTTCAAACTGAAAACCATGCTGGATCGGTAAGATCCCTTTAAAGCAGGTAAAAAGGAAATTTTTTCCTTACTTGTGATTGGTCGGAGTAAAGCCTTATCTCTATATTGACCCGTATGTGATTGTCGAGAATTATTTTATCGCTTTTGAAAATTAACTTTGTTCTTTTAACTTGTATTTGAGCAGGTGTGTGTTTTATAATCTTTTAGACCCAAACTCATTTTAAACATCATAGCCATTGTTAGCTGTTTAAGCGGTGCACAATTAATCTGATTTGTATAAAAGTTGTTTTATTTTTTACTAAGTGTATATCATGATTTATAATAAATGCTTACATTGAGGAATAATTATAAATTTCACTAGAATAGATAATAATTAATTCACTAGTTCATAAGCTAACCACTAGGGCTCAGCATGAGCCCCACCCGCAAAAAGGCAGCCAACCCCGCACCCGCTGGTGCGTCCCCGCCCGCGTCACCGCCCGCCGCGTGCGCCCGCAGGCTCCATATCCCCGCCGCGTACTCGCCCACCGTTAGTGTTATTTACTTCATGCCTATTGTTAATATTATACACACACACCAACACACATACACACACACGACACACACGCACACACCCACACACACACGTACACACACACACACACACTTACACATATAACGGTATAATTTATTAAACATTTTATTTTTATTTTATTATTAACTTTTATTGTTTGGTTAACTATAGAACACAACATCAACCCACGACACACACACAACACACCACACACACCACACACACACCACACACACACTTACACATATTACGTATAATTTATTAAAACATTTTATTTTATTATTATACTTAGTGTTTTTCTTCAATGCCTATTGTCTTATATTTAGAACACACTCACAACACAACGCACACACACACAACACACCACACAACACCACACACCCACACACACTTACACATACGCACCCACACACACTCGATATTTGATGCCTCAACTTGATACCTCAAGCTTTTGAATGCCTCAACATTTGAATGCCTCCAACTTTAGATACCTCAGCTTTTGATGCCTCAATTTTAATGCCCCCGCTTTGATGCCTCAGCTTTGATGCTCAAGCTTTATAAACTTAGCCTTTGGTACTCAGCTTTGGTGGTTCAATCTTTGATGAACTCATCTTTGATTCGCGTCATCTTGATACCACCATATTGATGATTCACTTAAGCAGTTCACTACTATAGACACTAACACTTACACCTTAATACACAGACATACACTAAATAACTCTCTTAAATTCCACACATACGCACGTACACACAATGTATATATATATATATATATATATATTATAATATATATATATAAATATATTATATATATATATATATATATATATAATATATATTATATATTAATATAATAGATATATATATATATATATATATATATATATATATATATATATGTATATACAATATATATATATATATATATATATAATAATCTATGCTACGTATTTGTTCTATTGATGTGTGCTGTGTGTATGTGTGTTCTAAATAATAATTCGCGAGGGAATATTGCGCCTGCGGGCGCACGCGGCGGGCGGGGACGCGGAAATATTGCGCCTGCGGGCGCACGCGGCGGGCGGGGACGCGGCGGGACGCACCAGCGGGTGCGGGGTTGGCTGCCTTTGCGGATGGGGCTCATGCTGACCCCTAAAGACGCTGTGTGAATTCATTATTATCTATTCTAGTGAAATAATAATTATTCCTCAATGTAAGGTATTTATTATAAATATGATAATACACTTAGTAAAAATATAAACACTCTTAATTACAAACAGATAACTGTGCAACCGCTAACACTAAAAATATCTAATGATTTTTAAAATGCCTTTTGGGCTTAAAAGATAATAAAACACACACCTGCTCAAATACAAGTTTAAAGAACAAAGTTAATTTTCAAAAGACGATAAAATAATTCTCGACCAATCACATACGAGGTCATATAGAGATAAGGATTACTCCGACCAATCACAAGTAAGGAAAACATTTCCTTTTTACCTGCTTAAAGGATCTTACCGATCCAGCATGTTTCAGTTTGAAATATATTTATAAAAATAATAATAATAACAATGATTCTTGTCTATACTGGAATTACCTTTTGACCTGGTATTAGGCTTAAATCAGCATGGGATACAAAAAGGCTTATCCTAAATTTAGGCCTAAATTTAGGCCTAACGTAGTTATTGCAACACATTTTACAGAAAAAGGTGAGTTTGAAATATATTTGACCTGGAATTAGGCCTAAATCCCCCCCGGGCTACTAAATTTAGGCCTAAATTTAGCCTAAAGTAGTTATTTCAACAACAATTTACAGAGAGAGAGGTCAGTTTCGTATCTGTAAGGAGTGCGGGTTGTTGTGTTTTCTCGTGATGGATTGTCAATGTACATAGATAATAATAATAAAGAAAATCCGAATTATTTAAAAAACTTTGAAATATTTTTAGTTAACATCGAGCGAATAATATAAATGTAATTGAATGAATGGTTATTTTTAAATAAGAACTTAGAAAGATTTTAATAAAATACATGTTATGTTAGCAGAGAAGAACTTATTTTGTTATTTTAAACTTATTACATGGCTAAAGATGACTGTAAAGCAGTAAGTCAATAGAACATAAACGTGCATAGCGGTAGAGGGGTGCCAGGGGCTGACCTTACTGATTACTGATTGATTGCTTCAAGGTACTTAAAATATAGTTTTTAATAAATTCATAATAATTAGTATAAGTTATCTTTAAAACTTGATAGTATTAAAATTATAAACAGAAACAGTATTAATCCGTTAAATAATAAATGTCTTTGTTCAAAGATATGATTGATTTATTATAGAAGTTTAAGAAACTTTGAAATAATATTTAGTTATATTTAAATGAGTAATATAAATGTACGTGTTTATTAAAACATAAAATGTTTATAATAAAAATTACGTTATATGTGTAAGTGAGAGTGCGTGGTTTGTGTGTGTGTGTGGTGTGTGGTGTGTGTGTGTAAATCTGTGTGCGAGTGTAAGTCATCTGTGTGTGTAACGTACATCTGTGTGGTGAGTGTAAGTAAATCTGTGTGAGTGTAATGTGTCAGGATAAAGTAAGTGTCATAGTGAATGTGTGTATAAGAGTCATAGTGAATGTGTGTATAAGTGTAAAGTTTGTGTGTGTGTGTGTGACCGCATGTGTAAATACGTGTAAATGTAAGTGTCTATGGTTAAATGTAAGTGTCCATTGAATGTGTTATAAGTCACACTGTTTCATAGGATGTGTGTTAAGTGTAAGGTGTGTGTGTGTGTGTGTGTGTGGTTGCGTGTGTATGTGTTGTTCTAAATTAAAATAATAAACAATAGGTCGGAAGTAAATAACACTAAGTATAATAAAAAAATAAAAATAAAATAAGTAAAATTAAAAAAAATAATAAAATCAATAATAAAATAAATAAAATATAATAAAAATAAATAAATAAGTATTAAAACAAATAAAAAACATAATGTTAATGAAGTATATGGTTAAAAGGCAGTAAAAACATGTGGTTAATAGCAGTCAACGCAGAGAGTTAATAGCCAGTAAACATGAGTTAAAGCAGTAAACATGGAGTTAAAAGCAGTAAAGCAGTAAAACAAAAGATTACTAATCCCTTTGTTGCTAAGTACCACCTCATTGATTTACGATTTACTGCTTAAGGTATGTAACGTTAATAAATAATGAGTTAACGCAGTCAAACATATAAGTTAAGAGCAGTAAACATGAGTAAAGCAGTAAAACAATCTGAGTTAAAACAGTAAAGCAGTAAAACAACGCATACTAATCCCCCCTAAGGTGTTGGTAACACCTCTATTGATTTACTGATTTACTGCATTAAAATCTATGTTAATAAATATGTGAGTTAAGCAGTAAAACATATGAGTTAATAGCAGTAAAGCATGAGAGTTAAAGCAGTAAAACATGAGTTAAAGCAGTAAAACATGAGTTAAAGCAGTAAAGCAGTAAAACAAAAGCATACTAATCCCCCCTAGGTGTTAGGTAACACCTCTATTGATTTACTGATTTACTGCTTTAAGGTATGTAATAAAATTTCGTACAGTTGTAGTAAAATAAAATGTTTATTTATCAGACACTCTGGTTTTTTTCTTCTTACATACAATTTTTAAAAATTTATAAATTAAAAAGTATAAAAAGTATTAAGTAAAAATAATGTTAATAAATATATGTGTTAAATAATAGGTCTGTAATGAGTTACAGTTTTAGGTTCGCGAAAATGTTTTTAATAAAAAATGTTTAAGTATGAAATAAAAATGAATGACTCATAGTATATTTGAAAAGAAATTCTTTGAAATGTTTAAGTATGAAATAAAAATGAATGACTTATAGTATATATATTTTTCATTCGCGCGGCGGGTCGCACCTGCGGTGCGGGGCCTCCATCCTTGCGGAGGGGCATGCTGCGGCCTGTGGGCAGCTTATGAATCAGAGGTAGACAAAGATGAGTCATCCAAAAAGATGGAATCATCAATATATGGTGGTATCAAAGATGACTTCATCAAAGATGAGTCATCAAAAGATGAGGCAACAAAATTGAGCTTCGAGTGTGTGAGTGTATAAGTGTAAGTGTACCTGTGGTGTGTGAGTGTAGAGTGTTATGGGCTAATGTAAAGGGCTATGGCGAGTGTAAAGTGCTAATAGTGTTAGTAAAAATACTAACTCATAGTAGGAGCATTCTAGCATGACTTGTAATATAACCATCGATTCCTGCATACCTTCTTAGCCTTAGGGGTAGACACCCATATTAGGGCTATTCGGGGCTCAGGGAAGGCTAGAAAAAGGCTTACAAAAAGTGGCACTCCAGTTGGCACTAATGTGGCCTCACTCGGCAACTATGTGGCAGCTCACTTGGCACTCCATTGGCAACTCACTTGGCACGTCATGGCACTCCATTGCACTCACTTGGCACTCACCTGGCACTCATCTAATTCTCATAGAACCACTAATAGAACACCCCTAGATACTTCTTACGGTGGATTGGGAACCACCAAAGCCAATCAAGTTAGCATGGGTCAAAATTGACCATGGTATCTGGCAAGGTCAAGTCCGAAATATCATGGTCAAACAAGGTTAAAACTTGACTACAGGGGGGCTAAAGACCTAAAGCATCTACCAAAAAAAATTACTGTGGGTTAAATACTGACCCATGGAAGACCAAAGGGTTTGTCGTTTGTTTGTACGTGTCTATAAGTGAATCTTCTGTAATAGCAAGTATCATGGGTGAGTTGTATGTGTCATAGTGAATGGTGTGTATAAGTGTAAGTTGTGTGTGTGTGTGTGTGTGTGTTGATGTGTGTGTGTGTGTGTGGCGCACGTGTGTAGTTGTTCAAGTTAGGATAGATCTATACAACACATACGTTCAAGTTAGGAACGAAAAATGTGACGGGGGCCACGAGTGGGTAAAAAAATTAGCGTGGGCCAAAAATGACCGCATGGTATATGGCTAAGGCAAGCCTAAATATCATGGTCCACAAGTTAAGACATCTTAAAAAAAGGCTAAGCCCCTAAAGGAAGACAATAAATTACCGTGGGTCAAAATTGACCCATGAAGGGCAAAAAAATTACCGTGGTCAAAATTGACCCCATGGTATTCTGTCCCAAAGCTTTTGGAGCAAAGGCAGGACAAAAAGGTTAAGACATCAAAAAAAATAGGGCTAAGCCCCCTAAATGAAGATAAATAAATTCCGTGTGCAAATTGACCCATGGTCGAAAAAGTTAGGGGGCGTAAAATAGAGGGGCAACACGTACAACGGTTGCTGACGCACCGTTTGGCGCAACCCTCTCGAAGGTGCAAAAAAGGGTTCTCAAAGCGAGCCAGAACAGGCAAAAAATTTAGGGTTGGCAAAAAAAAATCAGGTTGCAAATAAAATGTAGGTTTTGCCAAAAATTGGTTCCAAAACATTTGGTTCTCCAAAAAATTAGGGTTTCCAAAAAATTAGGGTTCTCAAAAAATTTAGGGTTGCCGAAAAATACCGTGGGCCAAAATTAACCATGGAAGACGGAAGGGTTGGTCGAAAAAAAGGTAAAGTCCCAAAAAGTAAAGGCCCCAAAAAGGTCAAGGTCAGGTAAAAAATTTGGGCTCAAAAAAGGTCAAGCCAAAAAGGTAAAGGTCAAAAAGTCAAGGCAGGTAAAAAATTGGGCTCAAAAACGGTCAAAAAAGGTCAATGGGTTTTCGTCGTCAGAAGGTGGTTTTTCGTTGGTTAGGGTGGTATTTTCGGGGCTCCGAATCCATCACAATCTATTTATATATAGTATATATATATATATATTAAATGATATATAATATATTATAATATATATATATATATAATATATATATATATATATATATATATTATATATATCTATATAAATATAATGATCATATAAATATATATATAATATATAAGCATGTCCTCACATGCAGCTCCTACAGTAAAAAACAAATTATATAATTTGGAATCAAGGCGGAAAATTCCTAAAGACGCGTCATACACATGCGTGAATTCGCCGAACCAGAAGCCGAACTCCGCATGTGTGGATGGGTCATTTTGGGCGAACGTTCCTGGTTCGGCTTGGTTCGTCATATACACGAACGTTTTCCATCTCTTGTGGATAAATTGACACGAATCAAAGGAAGCGATTGTTAAGAAATTACCTCCTCCACACATTCGTACAAGTGTTGGGTTTAATTTTGATATTCTCTGGTGAAGGTTTCTAAAATCTTAGTGCTAGTCTAAATTAAAATATTGATTTTAAATGTAAAAAAAATAAAATATTTAAAAAAAATGGTGAATATTCTAGAAATTTTTGAATCCAACCCTAACCATAGAGCTATAATAGGCCCAAAGTTGCAATAGGCCCTTACTTTGGCAGTTAACTACATTCTAGCCTTCAATATATATCTATAGCCTATAGCTTCCAATGTTTTGTGATGTTACCCTTGTTAATTAGTCAATGAATAATTATTTAAATTTCCTTTCCCAGAACTTTCTTTTATTATTGTAAAAGACTTTATTAACCATTTAAAAGGTATTTGTGGGGGTTCCTCATTTACATTTGGTTTTTATCTTCATTATTTTTTTTTATTCAAAGTATGTCCTATAATTTTTTTATAAAAATCGCGGTGAAACTCCTCTTGCGCTACTGAATAAACACAAAATATAATGAAGAATAAAAAAGAACAAATGTGGCGGTCTCTTTAGAGCAAAAAAAATTTACAGCCACTCAAAGTTAAGTCCTAAGAATATAGAGAAGTAAAGAAGCCACATTGGCCTATCGAGACTGTCCCCGTCAACTCCCACTACCCAACAATACATGCTCATGCCAAATCCCCAAGCACGCCTAGGGCTTGTCAAATGTTTGTAACCTACAATCCAACCAATTTGGCTTAGTCAAAACTAAATGATCTATATATATATAATAATATTATATATATATATATTATATTCCATATATATATATAATATATATATATATATATATATATATATATATATATATATATATATATATATATTATAAATATTTCATATTATATATATATATATAATATATATATATATATATAAATAGATATATATATATATATATTATATAATATATATATATAATATATATTATATATATATATATATAATATATATATATATATATAAATATATGATACCCAAACCATCCACATGCATTAATAACTAAGTTATGGTCGCACATGCCATCTAACATTAATAACTACTATAACTAAAAACCCGCCAATTTGGCTTCGTCAATATATTATATGATACCCAACCCATCCATAAAGGAATCTAACCCTTTCTTAAATGTTGCAATCGAGTCACACTCAACAACCTCCTCTGGCAGACTATTCCAAAATTTAACAACCCTATTACTGAATGCATGCTTTCTTATATCAAGATGGCATGCTTTCTTCTTAATTTTCTTATTATGCCCCCTGGTCACCTGTCCATGTTCTACTATGAAAAATTTATTGGTCTCTGTATTATCAATAGATGTAAATATTTTGTAGTTAAAAGTCCTATAGAATTAAAAAAAAAAAAATTAGGATACAGGCAACTTTAAAAAAATAATAACGAAGTATAAAAAAGAATGATTTAAATCTTTAGGAAAAAAAGTTTTATCACAGCCTCTCAAAGTTAAAAATTCTCCCTTAGGCTTTCTTTCTTTCTTTCACATTTGGTTTTTTATTCTTCATTATTATTGTTTTAAAGTATATCCTATGATTTTTATAAAAATCGGGGGTGAAACTCCTCTGCGCTACTATTACCAAAATAATAATGAAGAAAAAAAATGAACAAATGTGGCGGTTTTAAAAAAAAAAAAAAAGTTACAGCCACTCAAAGTTAAAAATCCTATAGAATTTAAAAAAAAAAAAAAAATCATGATATAAGCTACTTTAAAAAAATAATAACGAAGTATAAAAAAGAATGATTTAAATTTTTAGGAAAAAAAGCCTCTCAAAGTTAAAAATTCTCCCATAGGCTTTCTTATTAAAAAAAAAATTAGTGGGCCCGTGCTCTTTTAGGGCCCTCCTAGTTCAGGTTATGATAAG
>JABUQX010040395.1:0-32902 GCA_015478945.1 Trachelipus rathkii
GAAGAGATCATCATTCAGATTCCCCGGGATATCGCGGTGCATTTCACCCGGCCTCAGCCCGTGCAATGTCGGCAACCAGCAGCACCTGCCGAGCTTTCAACATTAAACTTAACCCTTTAGACCTCTAGTACTCACACACACACAAATACCATAGCTCTCTACCACAACTCACTCATCAGAATTGCAAAACCTTCTATCCCCCTCTCATTCTTTCCACAGCAACACAAACACATTTCACAACACACCACTCATTTTCACCCCTTCCTTTCATCTTTGTTTCAGCACAGCGAGCAAATCAATTTGCCCTTCTAAATACATCCATCACTCCTCTCCTCTCCTCAAACATTTATTCCTCTGACAAATTTCATTATACAGATAACGATTCATACATTTTCGGCGAAGGATAGAAGGGCGCTTACTGCATCACGACCTTCTCCGAGGCATGCATTAGCATTCCTGGCAAAAGATAAGTGGTAGTAGCGGCCAACCTAAGCTACCACCGTCCTATAGTCGCCTTCTCGACCGCAGCACATACGATGTGGGCAATTTTTTCTCCCTACACGTATGGATATTAGGGGTAGGGATGTCTGTAAAGTGTTGTCTAGAAGAGGGGGTGGATATAAGCGGGCTTGCGGAGGGCCGCAAGTTTGGGTGGAGCCGGAGCCGGAGGCGAAACTTTTTGAGGGACGAGCCGGAGGCGAAATTTTAGGGGATCTGGAGTCGGAGGCGAAATTTTAGGGGGACCTGGAGCCGGAGCCGGAGTCCGGAGCCGCAAAAAAGACGCTGCTCCACGGCTCCGGCAAATACAAGAATTAAGTAATTAATTTTTTACTACAAGTTAATATATATATATTAATCTATATCTTATATAATATATATATATATATATAATATATATTATATATAATATATATATATATAATAAATATATTATATATATATTCTCTTTTTTCCAGAAATTTGATTATGTTATAATTATTATTCAATAATAAAAGGTTCGGTACTGCTATAGATATTTAATTAATTAAGTTTAATATCCTTAGAAAAATCATGTCCACTAAACCAAATCGAAAACACTTCAATGTATTTGATATATTACTTCACTCTTATGATAAAAATACTTTTTCATGTCAATATCGAAATAGTTCACACAGTTGATGGGAAACAGTCCGTTCGACCATGCACAAAAGAGTCTACCGTTTACTCATGGGTCAAATAACATCTATTGACCTTTAATTAATGCGAATTTAACAGACAGACCATGTCAGTCAATTGTTAAAAGAATAGGTGATAGCTAAAGGTAATCAGGAGAAACCTTTAATTTTAAAAACTGAGACTAAAAAGTGGAAACTTTTTAAGTTGCCATAAACTTGTTCTGTCTACGGTTAAGTGAAAAATTCAAAAAATACAATTGATTATAATGGTTGTTAAAGATAGTGACCCATAAGTTTTCTTTGCATACCCAGGATGGGGTATATATTATATATATATTATATATATATATATATATATAATATATATATATATATTATATATATATATTATATATTATATATATATATATATATATATACGGTATATAATTATATATATTATTATATAAATATATATATATATATATATATATATATATAATTATTATTATATATATATATATATATATATTACTATTAATTATTATTATTATTATTATTATTTTTGAGTTTTAATATTATTCAAAATTATTAATCGGCAAAAAAATCGGCGAAATTTGCCGATGCACGATTTAAAAAAATATGCCGATTTTTTGCCGATGAACGATGAACGAATATCTCCCATCCACTAATTATATATATAATATATCTAGTATATATGATATATTATATATTATTTATAATATATATATTATATATATATATATATGTTAAGTGATGTACCGGGCCGGAACTTCCGGCCGGATCCTCGATTTTGTTAAAAGTTCCCTATTCCAGCCAGGTGTTTACCGGAATAACACTTTTCAACATGTCTTTAAAACAAAAAAAAATGAACACTTTGAGAATTTGATAAATTTTGGAATCAAACAACTAAATAAGTTTGCTTTCACTAATTATAGTAATTAATGGACTAATAGTACACAGTTTCTTAAAGTTAACACAGAAATTTTTATCACAATTCACAAATATGTACTAAAAGTTAGAATGACAAGTTTTTATTAGTTTTTTTTTAATGCATGAGAGCGTGTGAGAGAGAGAGAAAGAGATGGGTTTTTATACTTGTTCTGAAATATTTTATTAAAGCCGTTTTCGTTTTTACATTTGTGCTTACGAAACTTAAGAAATGCTCCAGTTTGCGTTCCTTTTTGTTAAACTTAGCGCAAAATCGTGAAAAATCCTCACCAAATGTAAGAATGTCCTTAATTCTGTATAGGTTGCTATTTCTGCATGCTTAGCCCGAATTAAGCAGTTCTTACAAAAAAAATGTAAACAAACAAGATGGCGGCGGTGTAGGCCCCGTTTGAATTGATTGAATAAAAATTCAATCATTAGGTTTATTCCTAATTCTTCTTCAAATGGATAAACTCCATCACAACAGTTTATGAGTTAAAGGTAAATTCAAGCCTGTGATATTTACATTTCTCTCTATTGTATTCCAAAAATCAAAACAAGCAGCTGATTCCAATTGTTTGTAACAAGTGTGACTTTTATGCAAAAATTGCCGTATCGTCTATGGACAATATTCGTTGCGAAGCTGGGTAAGCATCTTATCGAGCGTCAAGCTTCAAATGCACAAAACTATAGCTAGTCTAACTTGATCGACAATATCGCGTTAGTTACTCGAGGAAAAATCTACCTTTTTTTGCTCGAGTGATATCATTTTCTGATTTTTAAACTTTGAAGACCCATATAACTTTATATAGTATATTCCTATTTTACTTAATAAATTTACTGATCCGCTTATCCAAAATTTGGCTTACAGAACTAAGTTAAGAGCTCACAATATGGATATGACAACATGCCAGATACTTCTAGAGAGACTCCAACTTGTTTAACTGACAAGTTTTTCAGTAGAATATGTAAGGTGGTAGCAAAAATCGAAAAGTTCTGGTTCCGACCGGAACTTTTCCAAGGTTCTGGAAAGTTCCAGTTTCGGCTGGAACCAAAAATTCTGGTTCTGGTACATCCCTAATATATATACAGTAATACACATATATATATATATACACAATTGTTTTAAAATAGGTTAATTTTAATCATTCTAGTTGTTGCATATAAATACAAAGGCTTTAACTTGCTAATTAATTTATTTTTAAGGTTTTATATAGGCCTATGCTAAATTGATTAGGTGTATTTATGTAGCAGTTTACCTCTGAATCTCTCTATTTTTTTTTTCATCATCAAGCCTTGCAACCACAATAATAAAAATTATTATTTGATTTAGTTTTGATTTATTTATCAAATCAATGTTTTTTTTTTTTATCAATTTTTTTTATTTCATTTATTTTACCTGTCTTATTTCTTTCAACTTTTACTTTAATTTTCTATTTATTAAAATAGACAAAAAAAAAATTAATGCAATTTTATTTTTATAAATACAAGCACTGATAATTTTGAAGAATACTTTAAATACTAAATTTTAATTTTATTTTATTTATTTATTTTTTATCATAACGCTTTCAATAATGTAATAAAGACTAATTTGAAATTTCTATAGATGATATTCAAAATTTCTTAATACAATTATATAATGATTATATTTACCTACATATTTAAAAAAATTATATTAAATTTAGGGAAAGGAAAACAAATGTTGCATTCAGTTATTATATTATAGGTACAGTATATATTATAAAAGTTGTATTGAACAAGTTTTAGGCTTGAGAAAACTTCTGTATTAAAATTTAAATCGTTAACATAATCGATAAGTTTTGGCAGTCTCCTTTGTTGCATATTGAACATGTCTGCAGCTGAAGTCAGTAAAACAATGGGTCTTGCCCATTTCCCGTAGCCTTGCGATCATCTTCGTACAGTTGAGAAGCAAACTAAACCGATGTGTGTGGGAATAATCCCTTTAATGCTTAATTCCCTCAATTACTGAAACATATTTTATAAACCAGAGTGATGAATCATGATGGAACAACAGGAACCGAGGCAGCATAGCATCTTGAAGTGCCCTTGCACTGATTGAAGCTGGCGTTGTGCTCACTGTCCAGAACGCATGTTTTGTTTTTTTCACTCAATTAAATACTGAGGCCTTAGAGGCAGTAGGCTAAAGCCATTGCTCTTTTGGTTTCCCCAAGCTTGAAAAATTTTATTATAATTTGTTCAGTATCTATTTAGTTTCCATAAATATTTTTTTATGTAGGTCTATATTTTGTTTTATTAAAAAATACAATTACCAATCAGTCTATGCAAGAAAGAAGAAAATAAGACATTAGTAGCCACAAGGATCTATCGGACTGTCCCACGATTATGAAAATTTGCACAAATTTTTAAGTAAAAAGTAAATAAATAAAAGAATTCAAAATGCAAATTGTTTAAGCAAATTGATAATCTTTGAACAGGGATAAAAACGTACAATCAAGCAATAAGTTAATCTACTGGTTGAAAATATATTACAACTCTGATTTAAGATGGTAAAAAAATCCAACTAGTTCCAATTGTAACTAGTTTAGGTTAGGTCTAGCCAGAAAGGCAACTGAATTACGAGTTCAGTGCATCTCCACAAAAAATACTTTTCTTTTTTTCAGGCTATATATAATGTTATAATTCAAAATGGACACTAAAAATACGAATGTTATCTTGTTTGGTGGCGAAGCTGCTAATAACCTAAAGAAGCAAAAATTTGTAGAGGAAATCTGTTTTTCCATAATAAAAAACTACAAGAAAGATTGGAGATCCTACGTGTTACCAAGCAAGCCCACTTGAATACTTTAAGCAGAAGCCAATTCCTTCTAAATATTAACGCACTGGTTAACTCAGGCTAAGAAATTTTGCTTCCAACTCTTGATAAAACTTTGAGAAGATATTCCTGGTTACTTTAGTAAAGTGTATTTTTTTTATTTATTATTATTTTTTTTTTTTATCATAGGTTTATTTTAAACAGCTTGGATTTGACCCGTACCAACTTACTCCAAGATTGTCTTTAAATTGCCCCATTCTAACTAAGCTACTTTAATCTTCGTTTTGCAGCGTATAAGTTAATTAATTCAATATTTTTCAGCAGCATTCCATGGCAATATGGAGTGAAAACATAGAAAAGAAATTCAAAAATTTCGTTCTGAGCCTGTAAACAGTCACAATTATTAGCAAGACCCTATTTTAGAAAGTTTATTTAAGGCACTAAATCCAGGCAAGTCTTCCAATTTATGTTTAAATTAAGCCTTATAAGCTGCAGTTATTAGCATTGATATTTTTTTTATGCTATAAATTTCAGTTATAGTTAAAGATTACTTAGGTCCACTAGAAAATAGTTTACAATGCATGGTCGAATATTACTGTATTTTGAGAGTTACATGCTTAAAGAATCATTACTGATAAAATTTGGCTTAGTTTTATGCTCCTTAAAATAGAGGGATTAATGTAAATTTAATGTAATGAATGTATTTAATGGAATGAATGATAAAAGAGGGAAAGAGTCGAAATTTTAAATCAATATTTGTGGACTCAATCTTAGAATGTCAAATAGTGCTAAGATGAAACTGATTGATTGTACATGTAGTTACATCTTGTAATTTACCAATGGTTGAAAGGAGGAAAACAGTGGCATTAAAATGTCCTTTGAGTTGAAGCAATTCAAATTTATATTCTATTTGATTGAATTGTCCTGACTTGTTGATGTTTAGATTTCCCACACAAAAGAGGAAGCTCTTCCTGCCTTTAGTTTCATTTAGAATATCTTTGAAGAGGAAACTTTAATGTTTAGACAGCGCTAGCAATTTCCTTTAATTTTTATTGCTGGGTGCTTGTATTGTATATATTAGAATGGAGGTAAAATCTCTTCCTAATAATTTTATTGGCTTAGCTTTTAGCTATATATTATCAGAAGATGGTGTACTAGACTGTAGTGTTTAGTATTTTTTATATTTTTTTAATTTTTACCATGTCAGTAAGAGATCCAATTTTGTGCTGTATATGAAAGTTAAATTTATGGGGTGGTGTGAGAGTTAAAATTGCAACCTATTTGTTTGTGTTGTTTATCTCGAAGTTAGAAACTATTGTTACAGTCACATTAAAAAAAATTACTTTCATTTACTTTTGTCAAGTTTTTGAATTTTATTTTTACTTTTTTACAGAGATTAATGAAAAAAATCGTGAACATTTGCAGTTAAATCCTTTTGACATCAGCAAAGAAGACCTCACAGCAAACTACAAAGTGGTTCACCTTATCAAAAGTATCTGGTCTCACGTTCCTTTGTAAGTATTTAGGCAATCGCCTTGATGGGTGAGTTATTATTATGTTTTATCTTAGGATTATTATTTATTTATTTATTTATTATTATTATTATTATTATTATTATTATTATTATTATTATTATTATTATTATTATTATTACTTTCTTTCTTCATCTTCCTCTTTTCCCCAAGACTGGTGGTAAGGTGCGTTACATGCATCGTAAAAGAAAAGCGGTAGAAGAATATGACAAAAGTCAAAAAGAAAGCCCAGCCTTACCGCCCCCTCTGTACCATTAATTAGTGAGAACTCGTCACAGACAGAAAATCCACCCTAGAGCTTCACGGGACCGCGACGGACCCTCACTATGGTAAATCGTCAATGTCAATGTGGGGTTCATCCCTTGGCCCAGGTGGGCCACAACCATACCCCCTCACAAAACCCCGCCATTCACTCCTATTATGCCCCTTTATTCTCGCCTCTGCCAAATTCACATTTCTCTCCTTCAGACATTCGTTTACTGACTCAATCCACTTTTTCTTCAGTCTCTCAGCCGGTCGATTCCCAACACACTCGCCACTATACATCCGCTTAACCAACCGACTATCATTCATCCTTTCCATATGACCAAACCATCTCAACATACTTTCATTTATTCTCTCATTTACCCCTTTCTTCACACCACCTAACTCTCTAATACGTTCATTCCTCACTTTATCCAATTCTCTCCACACCTAACACGTCCCTAAGATTGTTCCATCTGGACACATTGAACTTTAGTCTATACCTCTTATTCTAAGACCATAGTCTCACTACTATACAATAACCCAGGTAACAACATATCATGTAAGACCCTATGGCACTCAAGACTTAGTCCCTTTTTACATCCACCAACGATTTAATTGCAACCAGCCACCTTCTGCCATTCACAACTTTTCTACTACACTCTGCATCATCCGTTCCCTTCTCATCCAAACATATACCTAAAATATTTAAACTCAGAATTGGTTCCAGCTGCTCATCCATCTAACATGACTTCAACACTGGAGGACTTGTCCTCACATCACACCATAACCTACTCTTATCTTACCGTTTATACTTTCAAACCCCTTTTGCCACCTGCCAAATCTTTTACCATCCTCTCAAACTTACACTTGTGTTACATATATATATATATATATATTATATATATAATATTATATATATAATATATATATATTAATATATAATATATATATTTATATATAAGGGAGATATACATGCATCCATGATGTCAATTGGCAATTCGCTATCTTATTCTGGTGTTGTTTTCTTGGAAATGTTTTTTATAATACAGTTTGGAATTTTGTAACCCCTTTTGAATCCAGCCTGTGATAATACAATCTTATTCATCTTATCAATTCAATTATTGAAAACCCTTATAATATTTATAGATATTATACCAGTTTTTCTCCTTTCTAGTTCATCTTGTTATGATTTTATGTATAATATAATATAAACTTAATGATAAACATAGCACCAGGAGCACAGATGATAGTAAAAATATAATTGTGCTGAATATTTATACACAAAAGAAGTTGATAAGCCTTTCTAGCTGTCTCAGAGGTCAGTGCTACAAATTTATTTGATTTTATTAATTAATAACTGTAAGATTTGTAGTAATGTACAGATAGTAAACTTGACTCTTATTACAGTTTACTATCTTGTGGCTTGCTGGAAGGCCGTTGACATCATTAATCTCCATTTAAGAAAGACCCCTCTTGGATATATCAGGGTATGTTTCTTAATAGTATGGATATATGTGACTTCATTTAACTGTCAAATATGTAAATATAAATTATGGTCCAAATACCAATCATTGTTTATATTTGACAGGGTTCTGTTTTGGGGCTTCATTCCTGAATCCGATTTCTGATATTGGGATTCATCCTGAATCCATCGTCGTGCCATTCCAATCTTGGGATTCCTTCTTTTCCTTTAAGCTGATAATCTTGAGTGGGATTCCTTAGTGAATCTTTCCTCGGTGCTATTTTAAAGTTGGAATTCATCCTGAATCTTTCTTCTTGGAGTTGTTTCGGAGTTGTGGTTCATCTGGATCCCTCTCCCTGCCAATTCTAACGTTGGGATTTGGCCTGATTCCTTCCTCCTTAATAGTACTTCAGCATAATTGTATTCTCCTGAATCATACTCACCACTTGGAACCATTCCCCAGTCAATTCAGTTAAGTCATCATTTATTCACAATTGTTGAGTCTGGGTTTCTTATTCCCTTAATTTTATGCATGAGCAATATTTGGAAGCGTTCGGTTTCCACTCTCGATTCTGATCCTAGAGCTGTCTGTGCTCGTGTACATATTTTACACCTTGGAACCTTTAACTTGCCCTCCAAGGTGTATTAACTAATTCTATTTAATCATAATCTTTTATTTATATATTGTTGGGGTAGGACTGTGGTAAACATTAACTTTTGTCAGACCTCCCACCATATATTCTGAGCGATTTTAGTAAAGATAAAACTTTTTTATGGAGTGTCACTATCCTTCATATTGATGCTTTTTGGTATTGTTACTCTTAATCTTCGAGACCTCTATCGGGTTAATCTTCGAGAAAGCTCCGGGAAACGAGCTAAATAATTCTACATCTTCCTTTAGGTAAAAATCTTAGATTGTATCAACATTTTATATCAAAGTTCACAATCCTCCTCGAAAGTCATTCAAGTCAGCAGGCCGACGGAGTCCTGAAGACTAACTTCCTCCGTTACGGAGAAAATCTAATCTGCTCCGTATTACCCATGATGGTGTCAGGTGGTTGCTGTGCTGACTAGACCTTCAAACCACTATCTTTGAACATCACAAACCTAACATTGACGTAATCATCTATAAATCGACATTTGTAATCTTAATAATTCTTCGAACTTATCTACAAGAAAGAGCGGAGAGAGGTACCTCACCGTCGGGTACACTTGTTGATCCCAGCGTACTTCCTCTCCGCCACATAAATAAATTAAGTGGCGCCCGAACAGGGACTCTGTTTGAGTTCCTGCGCTTGCGTGCACTAGGATTGTGACTCTCGCTCACATCATCATATTTATTTTTGAAAAATCATCGATTCTCTTCAGTTCTTTTCAAAGAAAAATCTTCTTCTTTTGTACTTATATTGGACAGATCGAGAGTTAGTTAGTAATAACCCTCCAATACTTTGAAATTCTTTCTTTTGAAACTTACAAAAGACAATGTCAGAAAAACCTCAACCAAAAGACTTGGATACGAGCATAAATGCTGATAGCCAAGAAGCTGTGGACTTTGATCCCTCTCTTGCAGCTTGTGCATTAGATCCACGTGTAGAACAACGTCTCCGTGATGATCGTAATAAAAATAATGTTGGAATGAATGTAGGAATGAATGTGGAAAATAAGGACAGGGTAGAAGTTGTCAACTCTGACATACCCTCTGACTTATCTTTAGCTCCTAACAATCTGACAAACCTTTCACTGAGCCTGAGATGAGTACTTTATTAACTAAACTCCATAAACAGGTGTTAAGTGAAAGGCAATTGGCTCAAGTAAACGATACAGTCGGTAAGGTTGAACACAGAACGTTCCATGATCAAGTCAAGGTATTCCACCTAAATTCGATTCCCATTATGTGCATATGCCTAACCACTTCTTTCTATGATCGTGAGCATAAACCTTCCTTAGTTTCCCAATCTCAACCACGATCAACGCCTTTTCTACATAATCCACCCAGTTATGTAGAAAATCCTAGAAATCAATTTCTTTCTAATCCTAATCTTATTCTTAATCCTAACCTTATTCCTAATCCTAATCTTATTCTAATCCTAACCTTATTCCTAATCCTAACCTTATTCCTAATCCTAATCTTATGCCTACTCATAATTTCCTTCCTAAACCTCAACTTCTTCCTAATCCCAATCTTCGTCATGATTCTATACCCCCAGTAAATTACTTCACCCAACCTAAGTCTCTCTTTAGAACTCCCGATATGGGCAGAGACAATAGAGATTCTCTATCCCCTATCAATAGAGGAGAGGCTGACTTTTCTGGAAAGTATAATAAATTACTACAGCCTCAACGAGAACAAATTCCCTTGAATCAATATCCGGAGCACCAGATGTTTTCGACTGATTCTCAGTCGCATTCTGGTTGTATTCCACAAGGATATTCCCAACGACTGCCTATGCGTCGTATTCCTGACGACGATGAACCTTCAATGTATTCAGGACCACACATGAAAAAGAGACTTGACATGCTGGAGGAAGCCATTGTGCTCCTTACTCAGTTACTCAAGAACTCTCAGAAGCTTAAGGTTGTGGATCCTGGAAAGTTTAAATACGAATCGGAACAAGATCTCTTAGTCTACCTGGCTGATTTTGAGGCTTATTGTAGCTTACACTACCCTAATGCCCATCACCAATGGTTACGACTGCTTGGCCGACAGCTAGAAGGCAAATTCTTGAATATATACCGAGAGATCATCAAAGACAACCGTGAATACTTCTCTGTACGGGATAATCTTGTGTGTTGGTATCGTGATGAGGAACGAAAGAAAAAAGAATACAGAATACAGAAGTATCATGCCGCTCACCGATACCCTAACGAGAGCATTAAAATGTTCGCCCTTCGGTTAGAGCGCCTAGCTAGTCAAGCATATCCTGGATATGATATGAGAGATCATGATTCCCTTAGAATAGCTTTTTCTAGTAGTTTGCCTCCTTATGTTGAGATATTCGTCAGTCAGTATATCAAAATGATGGAGTTGGACGGGTATAGTAGAGCTTCCTGGGAAAATATAGTGAATTTTGCGGACTCCTTAGATAGCGAGAATATCGCTTTCCCGAATTCCATTTCCCAAACTAATCCACTTGAGATCGACAAATCAACTTATGCCCAAAAGACCGCGATGAAAGTGAACCTAGACGAATCTTTGGAATCCGTTATCCGGATAAATACTGCACTACCCGGATGGACTGAAGTTTTACATCAAAACGTCGAACAACGGAAACCTAAATCCAACAATAATCATCGGCCGGCTCCTAAGAAGAAAAATAGTCCACAAGAACGAAATAATGGTAGTCGATACTATCGTGATTCCACCAATAGTTACAAGAACCATGATAGTACAGTTCGTCCTGACCGTAATTCAACTTCTCGTCCTAAGCCTGATGAAAGGAGAAAGGTTTTGTGTAACTACTGCGAAAAAACAGGTCACTCCATGGAAGAGTGTTACAAATATCTGGGAGTATGCAGTTATTGCAAAAAGAAAGGTCACATCAGGGCCAATTGTCGATCTAGGAAGTCTCCTTCCTCTTCTTCTCCGAATATCAGAAAAGTAGTCTGTCCCTTCTGCGGTGGTCCTCACGCTGGGATGAGGTGTTCCCTTAGTGCTCCTCCCCAGTCCCATAATCATGACCACGAGCCTTCTTCCCTTAGAACTGTTCCCTTTGAAAAAGTATATTCCCGGTCGTATTCTTCAAATCAATCGACCAATACAGGCCTCCATCGTCCCACAACAAGTGGGAACCATCGCTAACCTGCAAGTAAAAATTTAAACCTTTGCTCTAATGATGAGGTGCGGTATGATCCTCCTTTAAACTCCTGGTCTCCACAGACTTGAGTCCTCTGGTGGAGAATAACCCTTTAATCGACTCAGTCAATGATGATGGAGGCACAGAAAATTTTAAAACTTCTAAATTATTTCCGAGAAATCTTCCGAACGACCTCCCTTAGAAATAACTAAACCCTTAGAAAATCCCTTACGGACGATGGTAGTCCATTGTACTCCTTTCAAGGAGGACCCTCTGATTGTTTCAGTCGCTTTGGTTCCCAACAGCTCAGGCTTCTATAGTTGTATGGTGGACAGTGGAGCTGGGATTAGTTTAATCAGCACTGAAATGACCGAGGGGTACATGAAGAACTTACCCTTACGGCCTTCTGTAGATATACAGGTTAATGCTATCAGTGGTTTGGTCCGAGAACATTCAGTACCTATTGACTTCTACACTGAATGTAATCTGTACTTCCCTGATAGTGATTATGTATCTAAGCCCGTCATTTTGTTGGTGGTTCCCCAGGAATTTATGCCAGCTTCGCTAGTTTTAGGGGCTGTCGCTTTAAAAGAAAATGACCTTCTCCCAGACTTAACTACGCGGGAATTAGTACATAGATCTAATGATTGTATAGAATCCGTAGCTAAGGATGAGAGTCTAAACATCCCCTTTTATAAATGCGTCACGGTTAAGTCCATAAATGTTCCACCGTTTTCCTGTCAGATGGTGGATGTAAGTTGTCCTTCATCTGAAGTCTCTGCTTTGGTAGGTTTTCAATCAGAGCCAATGGGATCCGTTGTACCAATTCCTGGTGTATTGGATTTGCGAGATTCGTGTAAGATCGCTCTATTTAATCCTTCCGATACACCTCATTATGTTAGGAAGGGTACTGTAGTAGGTAGCTTGTGTTCTTTGGAAGAAGAAGATATTCTTCAAATTAATACTAGGCCAGTAGAGGCGAATTCCGAAATCAACCTTAAAGCAGACGTATGGTCCCCCACTAAGTTGGAGGAGGAGTTTTGCTTTGCGGATATTCCCATCTCTGACCTCGAAAAGAAACGATTAATCGCAGTGTTATTAAAACATAAATCGGCTCTCAGTTTCGGTGACCACGATGTTGGAGTGGCTACTAATATCACACACAATATCGAGGTAGAAACTGGTCGACCTGTGAGATTACCAGTACGTCGTTTTCAGGGTCCCTTGGCTCAAGAAATAGAAAACCAATGTCATGAACTGTTGGAGCAGGATATTATTAGACCTAGTAAATCCCCTTATTCAGCTCCTGTGGTTCCGGTCCGAAAACCTGACGGTAAATTACGATTATGTATCGATTACCGGAAATTAAATAGTGTTCTAAACCGATTCCTTCCCCGTTACCTAACCTAATAATGAATATGATTTTATAATATGTATGGTAAATAAATATTTCACAACCATTGATCTGGTCCGTGGTTATTATCAGGTGTCCATGGAACCCGAAAGTGTTGAAAAAACTGCTTTTTCCACTCCATTTGCCCAGTATGAGTATTTAAGAATGCCCTTTGGTGTAAAAAATGGTCCAGCAACATTTCAACGTGGAATGATGCTGGCGTTAGAGGAATTACCATGGTCCAAGGTTATGATATACTTAGATGATATTATTATCCTCAGTCAAGACATAGAGGATCATCTAGTTACCTTGGATCGTGTCCTTGCTGCATTAGAGAAAAATGGGTATAAACTTAAACCCAGTAAAACCAGGCTTTGCCGTACTGAGGTGGAGTTCTTGGGTCACCAAATATCACAGACTGGTATACTTCCCCTTCAGAAAAATCTCAAAGGGGCGTTAGAATTTCCCGTCCCGACTTCGGTAAAACAATTACGCCAGTTTCTGGGAATGGTAAATTTTTATAGGCGACATATTCCCAACTGTTCTCAAATCAGTAAGCCTTTATCATGCCAGACTGGTGGTAGATCCATTAAATGGACGCCGGAGTGTCAGCAGGCCTTTGATCAATTAAGGAGGCCTTAGTAAATCCCACATTGTTAGGGTTCCCCGATTATAGTCCAGAGGTTTCTCCCATGGAGCTACATGTAGATGCTTCAGACCTCGGGGCTGGTGCTTGCCTTTCTCAAATCCAAGACGGAGAACGCAAACCAATTGCTTTTATTTCTATGACCTTCAATGGGGCTCAGAGAATTATGGAGTGATGATAAAGAACTAACTGCGCTTGCGTTGGCTGTCAAATCCCTTAGACCTTTCCTCCGTGGTATAAAATTTATATATACAGACCATATGCCACTCATCTATTTACAAAATATGAGTCTGGTTGATGGGAGCGTTAGCTAGAACTATGGAAAGAGCTCTATAATATGACTTGACAACGTCATATATCGGCCCTAAAATATAGTTGCCGATGCTCTCTCCCGATCTCCCGTAAATGATAATATAGAAGAACCCGCCGAAAATACTTCTTTGGATTTCATTCCTCCTGGGTTCTTTCCGATAGAAATCAGCGGGGGAGGAGACTCGTTATATAAGTGTTTTTCTCTTTACTTATATGGATCGGTCGAGAGACATTTAGAGGTAAGAGATGTTCTTATCGACGAGTTACAAAAGCATCCTGTAAAATATAAACTTCAAGGTCAGTTGGTTCAAAAAAGACTCCGATTATTAAAACTTCCGGGTCAATTGCCAATACCAGAAGTTATCACTGCTTTTACGGATGTCTTTAAAGTTAACGTTCACATATATTATGCCCATAATAAACCTTTAATATATGGAAATAATGTTGGTGGTGGTGAACCCTGTTATTTAAAATGCTTAGCCGGGGTTCACTATAACTATCTGCTAGTTACTTCTAGTAGTGAATAAACTTCATGTCGACTCCATCGGAGTATGTACCTTATTGAAGAAGGACCAATCTTTTATAACCTTGTCTCGGGGTTATAAAATGACACACTTGTGTCCTGATACGAAGTAAATAAGCCTGGAGAATAAAAGTTGCCTTTGCTTCATTTGTTTAGAAAATGAAACTTCTGTCGTTCCCTTACTGACGGGAACGAAAATTTAAATTACTTGGCCAATCAAACTTATTAATTACAAAGTTTTTTTAAATACCAGAAAAAAAAAAAAAAAAACTCTTATTCCTATCTTTCTTAGATACTCTTAAGTAAACTTCCTTACTGAACTATTGTTCTAAACATTTCATCTATCGAAGCCTGTTTGAATGAATGGCTTTCTAGTGCTGCCTGATCGTCAAACACTTAACTAAGTGACGAAAAAACCCTCCTGCGTGTACATGATTTCTGGCTATAGTTGATCTTTGTGTGTTGGATTCTTCGTGTATGCTTGCAGACTAAAGATGAAACTAATAAACTAAATATCTAAACAGTCTTGTGTAACTGAATTCCTTAAGTTATTAACCACAAAAAGTTTAAATACGTATAGGTAATATATACTGTTCTAGTATATATATATAAAACAAAATGCATAAAATTATTATGTATAGAGTCATCGAAAACCGCCTACCTCACAAACTAATATATATTGAGCTGTGTATATATATGTACCTATTGTACATATATATATACCAGTTCCTCGGTTCCAACGAACCTGTCATTTATGACAGGTTGTGGGCCGGAGGAGCTTAAAACTTATTTTACAGATTTGTCCCGGTTCCTGAAGGAGATAATCCGATGTTCTCTGATCAATCTATAACTTGGATGAGTAAGACTCTCTCTCTTCAAATTAAATGGGCCAACTGGGTGATTTCATAAGTATAACAAGAAAATAGAAGGAATCAGGAAAAAGACTTCCTAGATTGTTTCTATTTTCGAAATATAAAATATAATAATGAAAAAAAATTTTTCATATTATTGAGGTGGTGTGTTCGAAAATGAACAACCATGAACTTTCCAAGCACTTTATTTTCTGATGGTATACCTTATTTTAAAGATACAAATTTTAAATTTTATATAATTAAATTTGTTTTTTTTTTATTATAACTCGTCAGTTTCTCAATAATTAACTTGTACTTCTGATTTCCCCAAATCAATAAGTGCAGTTGAGAAATAGTGAAGGTGAAAATGACTTAGTTTACTCTACGTCATTTTTTTCGCTTCCCCTATACTATATTTATTTATACTAATTTTTTAAACTAAAAATTCAATTAATGCCATAGGGAACTAAAGCAACACTACTTTCTTTATGCTCTATTTATAATTGGAAATCCTTCCATGACTCAATAACTGCCGGATATTTTGATGTTTTTCAGGATTGACTCTACATAGTACAAGACATCGAGAAACATCTCTGTCGGTATCCCAGAGTATCAGGACCAGACGTTCAGCATTCATCATGCCATTGTTAGGTGCCGAGAGATCTTCTGATAGACAATATGTTTCATCAATTATACCATCGATCTTTGAAAAAAAAAATTTACTTAGGCTGCAGAAAGGTGAATACCCAATCCCAAGTTACTTCTACAGTCCCTTTGGGCAAGCTATGTACGTGTCAAACAAACCAAGAACACATTAATCAGGATTGGGACACCAGTAGACCAAAAACGTTATAGAAGATCCGATGTTATCTGGCGAATAGATGAGGAAACTGTATCTACAGTTGAATTGTAAAAAATCAAGATCTCTTATATAAGACAATGCTAATGGACAAATAATAATACCGTCAGAGAGGCCGACATAATCGATGCTTGTTATAACAGCATTATTAAGGGGAAGTACCTATTGTCACCCCTCATATCTATCATATCAACCAGGAAACCTTTTACTTGATTCTTCTTGGTTGTTGGATAATATCAACAAGGAACCCTTTAACTTGATTTTCTTCGTTGTTAGAACCGTTTATTCTTAGAATCACTAAAGAATAAATGTGAAAATTTATCTAAAAATTAACATTAAAATTGTATATAACTTGGAAAAAAATATATCTTGTAAATATTCATAGCTTAGTAGAGAGTCCTGAGTATCCTTCCCTGCGCGCTGTTTCTATGCTCCTTGTCTCTTCACTCCCGTCTTTCTTCGAACGACGTGGAAAATTGAGGTGGGGGTTTAGATTTAGTGGGGGAGGATATAAGGGAGATATTGATCATGCATCCATGATGTCAATTGGCAATTCGCTATCTTATTCTGGTGTTGTTTATTCTTGGAAATGTTTTTTTATAATACAGTCTGGAATTTTGTAACCATTTTTGATCCAGCCTGTGATAATACAATCTTATTCATCTTATCAATTCAATTATTGAAAACCCTTATAATATTTATAGATATTATACCAGTTTTTCTCCTTTCTAGTTCATCTTGTTATGATTTTATGTATAATATAATATAAACTTAATGATAAACATAGCACCAGGAGCACAGATGATAGTAAAGATATAATTGTGCTAAACCTTGATATACACAAGAAGTGATAAGCCTTTCTAGCTGTCTCAGAGGTCAGTGCTGCAAATTTATTTGATTTTATTAATTAATAACTATAAGATTTGTAGTAATGTACAGATAGTAAACTTAACTCTTATTACAGTTTACTATCTTGTGCTTGCTGGAAGGCCGTTGACATCCGTTGACATCATAATTCCCCATTTAAGAAAAACCCCTCTTGGATATATCAGGGTATGTTTCTTAATAGAATAAATATATGTGACTTCATTTAACTGTCAAATATGCAAATATAAATTGTGGTATAAATATACCAATAATTGTTATATTTAACCAGGGTTCATAGCGGATTCACTTGAATCTTTCTTCCAATCTTGGGATTCCTTCTTTTCTTTTTGTGCTGATAATCTTGAGTGGGATTCCTTAGTGAATCTTTTCTCGGTGCTATTTTGAAGTTGGAATTCATCCTGAATCTTTCTCCTTGGAGTTGTTTCGGAGTTGTGGTTCGTCTGGATCCTTCTCCCTGCCAATTCTAACGTTGGGGTTCGGCCTGATTCTTTCCTCCTTAATAGTACTTCAGCATAGTTGTATTCTCCTGAATCATACTCACCACTTGGAACCATTCTCCAGTCAAATTCAGTTAAGTCATCATTTATTCACAATTGTTGAGTCTGGATTTCTTATTCCCTTGATTTTATGCATGAGCAATATTTGGAAGCGTTCGGTTTCCACTCTCGTATCTGATCCTAGAGCTGTCTGTGCTCGTGTACATATTTTACACCTTGGAACCTTTAACTTGCCCTCCAAGGTGTATTAACTAATTCTATTTAATCATAATCTTTTATTTATATATTGTTGGGGTAGGACTGTGGTAAACATTAACTTTTGTCAGACCTCCCACCATATATTCTGAGTGATTTTAGTAAAGATAACACTTTTTTATGGAGTGTCACTATCCTTCATATTGATGCTTTTTGGTATTGTTACTCTTAATCTTCGAGACCTCTATCGGGTTAATCTTCGAGACCTCTATCGGGTTAATCTTCGAGAAAGCTCCGGAAAACGAGCTAAATAGTTCTACATCTTTCTTTGGGTAAAATGTTAGATTGTATCAACATTTTATATCAAAGTTCACAATCCTCCTCGAAAGTCATTCAAGTCAGCAGGCCGACGGAGTCCTGAAGACTAACTTCCTCCGTTACGGAGATAATCCTAATCTGCTCCGTATTACCCCTGATGGTGTCAGGTGGTTGCTGTGCTGACTAGACCTTCAAACCACTATCTTTGAACATCACAAACCTAACATTGACGTAATCTCCTATACTTTGACTTCCGAAATCAAAAATTCTTCGAACTTCATATTTCCAAGAAAGAGCGGAGAGAGGTACCTCACCGTCGGGAACACTTGTTGATCCCAGCGTACTTCCTCTCCGCCACATATATAGTATATATATATATATATATTATATATATATATATATATATATATTATTATATATATATATATATATATATATATATATATATATATATATATATTAATATCATCAAACCAATTTCAAGCTGATTTTGGAGCGTTTATATCAAGAGCATCAATAATTGCTACAACTCTGTCACGAAGATGACGCAGTTCTTGGCGGACTTTGGAAAAGGGTAACCTGCTTAAAATATTGTTAAATATATATAATATATATATATATATATATATATATATATATATATATATATATAATAATATATATATATATATATATATATTAATATAATACTTGAAATATTGTATTATGTGTAAATATGATACGAATTACGTAACACATAGATACAAATGATATATGACCATATATATAATATATATATGGCGGACTTATAAAAGTGTATATATATAAATATATATATATATATATATATATATATTTCTTTTCTTTATCCTCCCCATGGATCCCCACAGATTCGGGGTGGGGTGTGGACATGCATTAGAACATAATAGTTTAGAAGAACATGACCTAAGTTGAAAAGAAAGCCTTACCCTCATCGCAGCCAAAATCCACCCTAGAACTTCACAACACTGTGACAGACCCCCACTGTGGTATTTAGTCAATGTCAGGATTCATTCCCTGTGCCAGGCCCACAACCATAATGCTTCACAAAACCATGCCATTTACTCCTATTAATCACCAATCCTCTCGCTTGTGCAAAATTCACATTTCTTTACTTCAGAAACTCTTTTACTGACTCAATCCACTTTCTTAGGTCTCCCATCCGGTTGCTTCCCAACACACTTACCTCTATATAACTGCCTTTCATTACCTCACACAACTCCCTAGCATGTTCATTTCTCATTTTATCAATTCTTCTTACAGCTAATATGCCCTTAAGATTATTCATCTTAACAGATTGCACCTTAGATCTATACTTCTTATTCAACGCCAGAGTTTCACTACTATACATTAACACTTGCAACAACATACCCTTGTGCAGAATAATAGCGCACTCAAGACAAGAGTCAGCTTTTCATTCACCAAAGATTTAATTGCACAAGCCACTTTCCTATCACTCACAACTTTCCTACTACACTCTGCATACCCCTTCCCTTTTCACCCATCATATAGCCTAAATATTTAAACCCAGATACTTGTTTCAGTTGCTCACTATGCAACATAATATAACAATGGACTCTCCTCACCCACCATCATCACCTTAATTTTATATATATTACATTCAAACCCCTCCTTTAACACACCCAACCAAACCACTTTACCAATTCTCTCAAAATTTCTTCAGATTCACCACACAAAACCAAATCATCAGTGTAAAATAAATAAGCAGTTCACCCTCTACTCTCCTTCATTCTCTATCAGTCTAACACCCTCCCCTGCAACCCGTACCTTTATTTCTTTCATCACCCCATTCATATTTTTTTTTTTTTTTTTACAGTTGTCACCACCACTCACGGGCAGAGCCCTATTCAGGGAGGGGGTGTTGCACGCTAAAATTTCATCCACTAGCGTAAATTACGCAGATGAGCACAGACGCAGGCTTTAAAGTGAGGGAGATTAAATTCAGCAGGAAACTCAGGAGATGGAAGGGAATTCCACAGAACAGATGTGGCAGGAAAGAAGAAAGAAGGAAGCACCGCAACGAACTAGCCTGGAGTTACCTACATCAACACAAAACTCGTGCGCAGACACAGCACCCCTTGTGCTACGAGGGCGTCGTAAAGGCAAGGAGACATAACACATCCCTGCCTCACTCTGCTATTAATATTATACACCATTCACTCTCAACTGAATCTATTCTTGCACACACTTCACTATCAACATAAATACTTTTAATTCCATTTAGAAGTCTATCACCAACACTGTGTATCTTTAACACATACCACAGAGATTCCCTTTATTCCTGTCATACGCCCATTGCAAGCTCATAAAACCTAAATACAATTTATTCTTCTCTTTCATTTTGTCATTGATTTGGTTCAATGTAAAAAAAAATTTACTACACATCCTCTACTACTACTAAACACACATTGTTCTAAAGCAATCAGTTTCTCAGTCCTAGACACACTCTTTCCACCAAAATACCATCATATATCTTTTCTACAACACTCAGTAAACTAATTCCCCTTATCTTCCTTAGCCTTTGAAAAGAGTACTATAACTGCTCTCCTCCAATCCTTCAGAATTATACCCTCCACAAACTCTTTGTTACATAACTTTCATATCCAGTCAATTACAATCTCTCCATCATTCTTGATCATTTCACCAGTAATTATATTTATACCCGCTGATTTACCATTCTTCAACTTCCACCCTACCAATTACCTCATCCCCAAAATACCTATTTCCTTCTTTCCACATCAAACCCTCACACATTCACTATCACCTCTTCATTACCACCAATGTAATGCAGATTTTCGAAATGTCCCCTCCACACTCTCCTCACATCCGTTTCATCAGTCACGAAAGTACCTTCCCTATTCACACTATTCTATGAAAATTCCACTAATTATCTTTCTTATCCTTTCGTACTTCCCTCCAGAAGAGCTTCTTATTCCCTTGTACATCTCCGTTCATCCTCCTTCCAAAATGTTCATTTACCTCCATTTTCAACTGACTTATTTGTAAGTGCTCTCACATACTTTACCTTATAATATCCTGTTAACTTAACTTCTCACTCTTAATTCTCCCCACTTTCTTCTTTTCTCCCTATCAATGCCCCTACTAACTTAATTTACATTAAACATCATAATGATCTGATATTCCCATTCCCAACCTTCTCACTGATTTAGCATCCAACACATACCTCAACATCACCTTCTTAACCAACACAAAATCAATTATAATTTTTTACTTCAAATACCATCATCCGCCTACACCAACTATCGTATACTTATGAATGCTCATGTGCTCAAAGTATGTGTTACTTACGCACATACCTCTCTCCTCAAAGAAATCAATCACCTTCCTATAATTCTCAATTTCTCCTGCAACCTTAAAGGCACCTTTTATACTCTCTCTTTTTTAATCACTTATAAAACCATTCGAGTCGCGTCGCCCAACACATGATTTAGATTACTAGAAAGCTTCAACTCTCCTCAACATTACCCTTAGATAGACCACACGCTACAACCACAATACTGTAACCTCAAATTTAAATTTAACCATTATTATTCTTGTACCCAAATAAACTCCAAAAATTTAACCATTAGTATTCTAGTACTCACACAAACAAAATCCACAATCCACCATACCAAGCACTGTGACAGAAGTCACTCATCAGAATCGCAACTACTACTCTCCTCCTTTCATTCTTTGCTACTTCAGCACATACCCAAACTCATTTCATTTCATTCATCTTCACTGTTTCCTTTCATCTTTGTTTCAATCACAGCAAGAAAATCAAATTTACCTTTTCAAAATACATCCATCACCTCTCTCCTCTTTTTCTCACCATTTATTCCTCTAACATTCCATGTACTCAGACGTTTCATACAGTTTCACCGAAAGGTACAAGGTCCCTTTAGGGGGCACGACAGATCGAGAATTCATAAGCATTCCTAGTGAAAAGATACCACAATTAATTAACAGGAAAGAAGAAAAGAGGACGCTCCATCAACGAGTGCTGATAGGGAGCGATCGAGAGAAAACTAGACAAGAGTAAGCAAAGAGAAGGAGGAAACCCAAAGGAAGAGAGCATAGAGAGCAGTGATATGTGCCATACCCGATCAAAAGCTTTGGATATGTCAAGCACCACCACGCAAAACTCCCCATAGTCCCTAAGGGCACGAATACCATAAATTAGTTAGATAGTAAAGTATTGTCACCAGTTTGACCTCGCAGCGTCAAAACGCCATTTTGATGATCTGAAAGAAAGTAATGAGACTCCAGATGATCCACGAAATGAGAGTTAAGGAGAGTTTCAAAGATTTTAGATAGAATACAAGTGAGAGCTATAAAGCGATAGTTTGAAGGATCAGAGCGGCTACCTCTTTTCGGGACTGGTTGAACATAAGCGCTCTTCCAGCACTGAGGAAAAGTATTAGTATTGGCACAGAGTAGAGTTGAACAAGGACATGCGCCAGCTCAGAAGCACATTCCTCAAAACATTGGAGGAAAGCTATCCGAGTCACTAGCCTTCCTGACATTCAAGATCTCGGGATCTCAAGCACATGATCATATGTGATCACAGGTAAAGACATGGGAAACCTGAGAGGAGGAGGGATGCCAAAATCATCCAGGGTAGAATTAGATGAAAAAAAGAGGCAGAGAGATTGGCCTTTTCAGAAGGAGAGTTAGCTACAAAACCGTCAGAGTGAATAAGGGAAGAAAAGCCCAGATTTACAAAAGTTTCATTAGAGATGTTTCTGGCAAGAGGCCAGAAATTTTATTCAGCTAGGAGAACCAAGCAGGTGCCGCACTTCTTTTAGTAAAGTCACGCTTAGCCTGTCAAATAGTATCCCTGCAACGATTCCGAGCAGAAATGAAAATTAGTACGGACTCGGTGAAGCAGTGAACAAGAATTAGGTTCCGATTAGCTATTTTGACAGCGTGCCTAAGCGTCTTCCATATATAAGACAAAGTCTTCCTCTCCTGACTATATGGCCGAGAGAAGCAGGAGACTCCAATCGAACCATGGGATTTTGGGGAGAAAAAGATTTAGTTGAAGATGGAATGAACCTGCTCATCCCATCGGCGATTACGGCCCTACTTTTCAGAGGTGACCGAAGCATCCTCCGAGTCAAAGCAGGATTCATTCCAAGAGTAGTTAGCTAAAGTGGGGCAATGCCACCTAAGTTAGCCTGCATATATATTATTATATATATATATATATATATATATATATATATATTATAGTATATATATATATAGTTATATATAATATATATATATATATATATATAATATATATATATATATATATAATATATAATATAGTATATACCTATATATAGATATATATATATATATATATATTATATATATATATATATAATATATGTATATATATATATATATATATATATAGTAATATATTATATAGTATATATATATATATATATATAACATTATATATATATATATATATTATTACCGTATATATTACTGCTATTTAACCACAGATTTAAAATACCAGTAAACATTTTCAGACACTCAAAGATTATTGAAACTTACTTTGTATTTGATTTTAACTTTAATCATCTTAGCAAATATTCCTACCAACCTAAGATGTAGCAGAGCCCTGGGTATAGCTCTTTTAGAACAGTAATACTAAGCGATTCTGTTGCATCCTGAAGAAAAAGAAAAAAAAAAAGGAATTAACAAAATAAAGTCTTAGTGCGTTGGTACAAGAGACAAACCTACCAACCCACAGAACTAAACTGTTTCAAAAATAAAAATAATCAAATAAAAATTTCTTAAATATCCTGCTTGCATTTTCTTCCATTCAAGTTTGCCATCCATTGATCATTCATAAAGTTATCACAGTACATGAAAATCGAAATTGTGTTATATGACAAAACAATTATAGTTCTTGTGCCACCAGCAATATATCAACCCACAATCTAAAGCAAAGTTATTTCAATTATCATTCATAATATAACAAGTAAGTAACTTACAGGCATATTTGAAAAGGTGAAACTAATTTTTTCCATTAACAATTAAAGAAGACGGAGAACACGACAACACTGATATTGCAAATGCCAATCTGAACTATCAAATATTGTTATAAGGTCTCCATCTTATCCTGTAAAAACCTTCCTACATTTTAACATGCTCAACCAAATATTTATTTTTAATAATTTCTTAAATAAAATATATCAAAAATATTAAGAAAAATATTCAACTTTTAAGGATTCTAGCAACCCTATCCGTTTTAATGACATATTAAGACATTAAGAATATTAGAGACAGAAGAAGCCACACGGCCTTCGAACTGTCCAGTCAACCACTTACCAAACAGTTCATGCCAAATCCACAAAGCCACCCTTAGGGGCTTGTCAAATTACTGTAACTACAAATCCACCAATTTGGCTTAGTTCAAAACTAATGATATTATATATGATACCAATCGAAGAACTCCTGCAGGTAGAACTCATCCCCAGCTTAGCCAATTTGGCTTAGTCAAAACTAATGATATATATATATGATACCAAAACCATCCACATGCATTATAACTAAGTTATGGTCACGCATGCAGTCTAACATAACTACTGTAACTAAAAACCCGCCAATTAGGCTTTATCTAAATATATTATATGATACCCAACCCATCCATATACCCATCCAACCCTTTTTTAAATGTTGCAATTGAGTCACACTCAACAACCTCCTGTGGCAGACTATTCCAAAATTTAACAACCCTATTACTGAAGGCATGCTTCTTATACCAAGATGGCATGCTTTCTTCTTAATTTTCTTATTATGCCCCCTGGTCACCTGTCCATGCTCTACTATGAAAAATTTATTGGTCTCTGTATTATCAATAGATGTAAATATTTTGTAGACTTGTATCATGTCCCCTCTGAGAAATCGCCTTTCTACAGAAAACATTCCTAACTCCTTCAGCCTCTCCTCATAGCTCTTACCCTCAAACCCAGAAATATCTCTCTGCCGCTAGCGTTGCCACTCGACTTCTATGCATATAGCTAAGTCTTTCTTTACAATAAGGGGCCCAAATTGTGCAGTAATACTCTGTCCCATTACTGGCCCTAACATTAGCTTATTATATATTTACTTATTACTTCCTTGCTCTTGTTAACAACATTGCGCGAATTTATTATTTGCCCAGCATCTTATTACTTTATTCTAGCTTCCAACACTGATTAGCTGCTTTAAATTACTGCTTATAATCACACCTAAATCTTTTTTCTTGGTCCACAGACTCAAGCCAATCCCCATTCATATCGTAGTTAAAACTTTTATTGCAGTAAGAGCACGAAGAACCTTACACTATTTACTATTAAATTCATTTGCCACTTATCTAACCCACCCCAAGAAGTTTATCAACATCATTTTGAATCTTTATACATCCTTTCATATTCCTAACTGTGGTGGCCACTTTGGTATTATCTGCAAAACTAGAAACCTTGCATTTAAGCCCCTGGTCTAAATCATGTATATATATGAGGAACAAACTAGTGTCCCCAGCATTGAACCCCTGTGGAGACCACCACTCTTCACTATTTCCCTATGATGATTTATTGCCATTTAGTTGTACACACTGTTCTCTATTTCGCAACCACTTCTTTAATCCAACCACTTACCACTCCACCTATACCACATTTGCAATAACTTCTTCATCAGCCTTATGTGGGGAACTTATCAAAAGCTTTTGCTAAAGTCTAAATATAAATATCAACTGGATCTCCCTCTGTCAATGCAGTCAGTAATTTATTCCATAAATTCTAAAGGTTGCTGTCTAGACATGACCTACCCTTCTGAAAACGGTGCTGGGAGTCATACAATACCCTGTATCTTCTAAATATTTCTCTATATGACCTTCATTTACTTTCCAGAACCTTTAACACCAGAGATGTTAAGCTAACTGCCTATAATTTCCCAAATCCTTCCTTACTACCTTTCTATAAATAAGGCACAACATATGCTTTTCCAGTCATCTGTTACCTCACCAAATGTTATAGATCGCCTAAAAATCAAATTCAGTGCCTTTGCAATTCTGGTACTACCCTCTTTCAGAATTCTAACATATATATATATATACAAGGCCTGCAGCTTTACCTGGATCAATATGATCTAATAAACGTTTTAATATCTTTTACATCAAATTCAATTCTGTAAGTCTATGTGTTACATGCATACAAGAACTATTAGTCTCCAAACTTATTATCTAATGTTTCCTCAGGTAAACACTTCGCGACAAGCAAAATTCACTAAGCATTGAAAATGTTGACCGACTCCTTATCTGAACTCACTAAATTTTTTGCGTCAATTTTAATTTGGACGCCAATTTGTCCTATTCTACTTATTAAATTTATAAAAGCTAAAAACTTCTTCAGGTTCTTATTACTTTTCTTGCTAAATTATTTCTGCCTCTCTCTTGCCTTTCTTATTGACTGGTTAAGATCATGTCTATTTTCTATAATTTTCTAAATTATCTTTCCCGATTACTACCCTTGAATATTTTAAACATCTACGCCGCTTTTCATTAATTTTCTCTCTTTTCTCTCTATTCCACCCAAACAGGTTTCTCTTCGCCACCCAATGGGTTTATCTTTAAAACATACTGATGGCTGCAATATCCTTAAAATTTAAAAAAATGTTTTAATCTTATAAACCAGTTATGGTCTTTAAGCTCTTTTATCCCAGTCAGTTGTACTAAGCATGGCTCGAAATTTGGTCAAATCACCTTGGTAGGAAATCTTTGCTCTTTTCCTTATTAACTTGCATTTGGGCCCCAGATATTCACATTCATATAAATCTAATTATTTATGTCACTATAAAGGCGTTTTAAGATTTGGCAAGTTTTTCTTTCAAATCGAAGGAACGTTCTTGAGTTCATTTTCGATGAAAAATCAAATGAACATTCTTCAGTTTTGAGGTTTGTTTACATTTTACAGCACAGACCTAAGCCTATAAAGGCTATTAATTAGGATTTTTTAGTGTTATAGTTTATATATATATATATCTGTATGCTACATATATGTAATATATATATATATATATATATATATATAATATAAATATATATATATATATATATATATAATATATATTTATTATATATATACGTATAGTATATATATATATATATACTATATATATATATAAATATTATATATTATATATATATATATATATATATATATATATATATATATATATAATATATATATATATTATATATATATAAAGAATCATGTATGAAACATGATACCTTCGAGGAGTGACGTCACAACAAGATAAAATAAAATTTCTCCATTTTGTAATTTTTTTATAATTATATTTCACCAGTTCTTTGGGAAATAACATAATTAATATATTTCGAAGATAAAATAGTGGTTCGAAAACTTGAAAACATTAAAAAAAACATTTTTTTACGATTTCATGTGACGTCACAAGTCAAGAATAAATACTCAAGAATGAAAAGAACCAAAAAGAGCAATCTTACGGATGGAAGAAAATTCCCAATTTCGCTAGAAAATTGTCTTCCATTTGGAAGAAATTTGGACAAATCAAATGGAAAGTGTGAAGAATTTCTTATTCCGTTTGAAAGAATTCTTGCCAAAACAAAAACGCCTTAAGTCCTAAATTCTCCTCAACTCTGACTTCATCTACCATACTTTCATCGTTAGTTAATATTAAGTCTAATAGTGCATCGTATCTTGTGGGTTCTTGGACCCTCTGGGGTCAAAAAGTTATCTAGTATACAATTTATGAATGCAGAACTACTATGGTCCATATTAGACAAGGAATCCCAATGAATGCCAGGAAAATTAAAATCACCCATTTATGACTAAACCTTTTTCATTACTGTGGCATGCTGTCTCAATTTCTTCACAATTTCAGCGTCTAATTCTTGACTCTGGCCAGGAGGTCTATAAAATGCCCCTATTCTATATGATTTATTGTATATAAGGATATCTACCCACACTGATTCAATATCATGATTAATTTTAAAGTCAGTCATTAATACAGATTGAATTATTGGCCATGTTTAACATAAAAGCGCCACACCACCACCACCCTTCTTTTCCCTCTACGCTGGTATAAATAAATGGAATATCCCTCTATTTCATATTCCTGAAAGGAGGTCTCCATTTAATTCTTCATTAACACAAGCCTTCAGTTATGCAAAATTAATGTCAGATTCTCATTTATGCGTTATAACTTAATCAGCCTTTCATACTTTTTTTATTTCTAAGGCTATGAGCATTTTGTGGTAAAAAACATTTGATACTCGAAATGCTGTTATTTTATTGCTGATCATCATATTTAACTGTAACAACATTAGTTTATTATACTCCCCACTATTACAGTTTTACCATTGCCTATTATTTGCTATCCAGTGTAGCCCACCACCCCCAACTTTACCTAGTTTTTGCTTAAACAAGTCTCCAAACGTACGGTATGTTTCTCATTCTTATATGCCAAACAAATTTAAGAAAAAGGAAAGTATTGCGGCAACAGTCGCAGCACTGGACACTCCTACTCCTATGGACTACTAATAAGCCATATTATCACCAAATTAATGGAAAAAAGTCAATTTTTTTTCTATTTTCTTTAAGTTGTTAACAAAGCTTTAACAGTCAAGACTTTAAAACTGCATCAAACCTTTTTTTCTACCTTTTCTCTGAGTGCTCCAAATAAGATCATTGGTCCCTCCCCCATATCTTCATCTACATGCTTAAATCCCTGTCTTGTCATACTTTTTTCCATTAATTTAAATTACTTCAAAAATCCATTGCGAAATTAAATGTCTTCTTAAAGCTAAACTACTTTAACTCGACTTTTTCTCAGTTTACCAAAATTAATTTAATTTTAGTCTTCTAAGAATGTGCCAACCACTGAAAAGCCTGACTAGGCCTATTGCTTCCCTCTATCTTTGATCATCCATTCACACTCTCCAGTTTTTTTAAAGAACTTTCAAATGTAAATAATTTCTTCTTTCTCTTTTGTCTCTCTGCGAATAGATGCTTTTATTTCCTCAGTATTACACAATTATAGGGCATATCAAAGTGGCAATAAAAATATATAATTACTAGTAATTCCACACTTGCAAACCAGTTCTTAATGAATGATAAAAATTAATGAAATGGAATTTGGAGCATCATTCCAATTTACAGCAGTTACTCCTAGAATTTTGTCTGCTCAAACATACAGCATAAATGTCATTGGCAAACAATTTATCTAAACATGGGATAACAGTGATGTTGATCACAAACATGACCATGAAATATTTTCACCATACCTGGATTCAGTATTTACACTAAAGAAAAGAATGGCCATATGCAGAATGAATGGCAGAAAGCATGCATACTTATGCACCTATTTTGATTTTGTAATTTCCAGCAGTAATTATCGAATTAAAATAGATGAAAAGAAAAATTTCTTGCCACATTCTAATAATATGATTACATAGTAATTTAATAGTTTGTATAAAAATAAATATGAATTATAAATTCCTTGTAACTAATTGCCAATACTTATATTTATAATGAGATCATATTCTTTATCAAGACACCCCTAAAAACTCGTTGCCATCATGAGAACAAGTTCATCATATGTCATATCTCATTGTGAAATTGGAAACACGACGAATTGTCATCTCCAACTGTGCCTAATAAGTAAGTGAGGATAAATCAATGAGTGAAAAGTAACTATTATAGTAATTTTGATTGCTCAATATTATTTAATCTTTAAGAAAATTATATCAATTAATTATAGTATAATTGTTTAATCCCATTGTAGTAATCAGAAGTTACAAATACAAACCTTGATAAATTAATTTCCTGGAAAGATCTCATCGCAGCTAAATCCAGCTACTCCAAACCACTCATAATCAGTTTTTTAAACATTGAGGGCTGAATTATGATAAATTCAGTTAATTTTCTAGATCTATAAATAGGTATTCTGTAAAACTTCTGATTCATTTTCCCTGCACAAAATCAATTAAAAACAGGTAAGATTATAAGCTATTTTAAATTATTTTAATTTTTAATATGCCCATCATATTAGGTCTTCTATGTAAGTACACAAAAATGTGGCTTCCAAACCTGCACCATCTTCAGAACTGTTTTAAATGATTGCCAATTAGTATGGTTAAAAAAAAAATAAAAAAAAAAAATTTGTTGCCCACACCCACTGTCATCCCATATATTCACCATTATTAAAATATATTCTACTTTAATTGGATCAACTCCGTGCATTATTGGCCCCAAGTGGCGCGTAGATGTATCTCTGATTTTTTTTTTTAATTTCAGAGAAAAAAATATTTCCACCGTCAAACATTAAGTCTTAAACGCTTTAAGATTGAAAAGAAAAAGATATAATTGCTTAAACTATTTGATATCCTTTTTTAAAAAAAAAAAATAAAAAAAAACTTACAAAAAAAAGTATTTATCAACTTTAAAAAAAAAAAAGGCCTAATTTTGAGTTCTTTTACTTTTAATAAGGTTCAAAGTGGAGTATTGGCAAATGTTGCCTTCTTAATAATGGCTATCACCAGTTATTAGAATATATATATATATATATATATATATATATATTATATATATATATATATATATTATATATATATATATATATATATTATATATATATTATATATATATTATATATTATATATATACGGTATATATATATATGATTATATAATATATATATATCATATATATATAACTATATATATATATATATGATATATATATATATAATAATATACTATATATATATATATATATATATATTGATGTGCCAAACTGGATCATTGGCCCAATACAATACTCTCATTGGATGCTTACTGCCGAATACCAATACTGGAATTTTAGCAAATACCAAATACCAATACTAATACTTCCTATTAATTTGTTATATTGTAA
Source organism: Trachelipus rathkii (assembly GCA_015478945.1). Taxonomy (NCBI): domain Eukaryota; kingdom Metazoa; phylum Arthropoda; class Malacostraca; order Isopoda; family Trachelipodidae; genus Trachelipus; species Trachelipus rathkii. The sequence goes on from JABUQX010040395.1 coordinate 31,372, forward strand.
ATTTTATGATGAAAAAGACCACCTATTATTTATATTTAATAAACTTCTCTAAGGAAAGTTTTCAAGAGCATTAACATATTATTACTTTGCCACCTTTTTTTTTTTTTTTTACACATTATAAGGATTTTAACAGTATTGACACATTTTGACCGTAATACCAAGACCAATACCTTGACCAATACCAATACCCGGAAAAATAGCCAATACTGGCCAATACCAATACTTTGGCCATTCTCTGAATATAATATATATATATATAGATTTATATATATTATATATATATATATATATATAATATATATAGATATATACTATATATAATATATATATATATATATATATATATAAATTCATATATCTATATTGTAGTATAAATGATTATTTTTATTATACGGGTTCTATATATATAAGGAATTATTATAAAATGTGTGTTGTGTATTATGCTACATGAGCATTTTGACCATAACAGTATTCCTATGAAATGTTTATCACATGATACCTCCAATGATTGCCTAATATAGTTAAAAAGGATTTTTTTAATATTTTTTTTCTGGTTTCCTTTCATAATAGCCTATATATTTGGAAAAATTGTTATAAATTTTTGAAAGCCTGACTTAAAGTTTAGCATACAATAAATGCGAACTTTACGTTAAGTTTTGACATTAGAGAACTATGTAATAGTTAAAAAATTATTAAAAATAACCATTCCTTTCTCCAATACAACAAGGGCAATAAGTCCATAATATTTAGTTTATATTCTCGCCGTGCCGGTGATACTAATGTTCTTTTTTTTTTTAAAATATAAAATATATTCTTTTAGAAATTATTATTTGTTTCAACTATTTTTGTAGTTAGAGTTGTACATTCTGCATTTTGTTAAAGTTTTGAAACTTTGAGAACTTCCTATAATTATTTGATATCTGCATGGAGATTTAATATTTTTTATTTTTTTTAATATTGCAACTTTTCTTCCGCACTTCATCCCCATTCTCTCTCTTGCTTGTCTTACCAAATCGTACACTAATACTTCTACAGTTACTAGTACTCAAGATAACCATTAGTTTTAACCAATAAATGAAAATAAGAAAATGATCGAGTAAAGGTTTCAGATAACTCGAACATCACTTGTGTTAATTTCAAATCACATTGAGGAAGACATGGTTTCAACAATGTAAGTTCTATCTGCGCCAGGACAATATATTTGCTTGTAAATATGATAATCAACTTGGTGACAATTTAGGCAAATCCATTTGTGAACATTTCAGCGTGAATAAAGTGCATTCACGCTCATTGTCAAGTCTTCATCTTGCATCAATCGTGTGTCTCTCCTACCTCATTAGGAGCCATCATAGTTCCTTCTTAATTCGCCGAATTGACATCCATATGACTAGTCTTACCTGACATCGAAACGATCATCTATACCACTATACTGCAACACGCAAAGAATAACTATCAGGGCTATACCTTCCCTAATGAATCCACCTACTCTAAATCGCTGCATACCGTCTTCAGTCAAACAGTGCCGTGCGTG
>JABUQX010040396.1:0-14113 GCA_015478945.1 Trachelipus rathkii
TTAATCCTCTCCCTTTTATGTTTATTAACCAGTAGAGAATTAGGTTTCTATTAAAATTTTCATTCTTAATTAGGACTAGTTCCTTGCAAACTACTATGTTTATCGAAGTTTTCTTCAAGCACTAGATTCCATATCTTCCTTTCCCAAAACTTTTGAACCATAGTATTATCCATTGTTCATTGACTCCTTCACCTAGTTCATACTTGACAGAAAAAGCGTCACACTATACAGGATATTACCTCCCATAAGTAAGTTATTTAAATGAAAAAACTTACCATTCCTTACGATAACCATACTGGCGATCTGGGATAAGATTAAATGAATTGAGAGCGTTTCCAAATCTTCCTGTTAAGGTAGATTCGATAACTTTGGAAAGAGCGAAGGTTGAAGTTAAATATTGATAAGAGGTTCCCCTTTTTCGGCACAGGCTGGATGAGGGCACTTTTCCATCAGGAAGGGAAGGTCGAAGCGGGAAAATAGAGACGAAATAGTTCACCAAGGTAATTTGGAAGCTCGGAAGTCCAAGTTTTGATAACCACAGGAGGAATGCCACTATTATTCACTACCGTACGCCTGCTTAGTGTTAAGCTCAAAGAGAGAGAGCAGAACTAAGTAGCATATTTAGAAGAAATTACAGTATTAGGTACAAATGAACTATAGGGGTGGAGAAGGGGCAATAGCACCGGAATCCAATAAGGCGGAATTATGTGCAAAGGTTTGAATGAGGAATTTAGCTTTAGCAGATGGTTAAACGACAGTTGTGCCGTCAGAGATACTATAGAGTAGGGAAAGAGGAAGAATCAAAATTAGAGTCGACAATTTTTGCACATTGCCAGAAAGGACGTGAAGGAGAGAAACCAGAAAGAGTATTGTATATTTTCTATGGAGAAAAGAGTTTGCACGATTCCAGGATGAAATATAAGTTGCATGGGTTTTTAAAGATTGAAGGCGTCGGTAATTCCTTAATTAAGGCAGCATCCCAGAGGCGAATAGCATGAGAACAAGCAGAGTTGAAGCATGGTTTGTTAGTTTAAATTGAAGCGAAAGCGTATGGAATGTACGCCTCCATTGCCAGAGAGGTAATCACTTCTGTTACACGCTCTGCACACTCCGAGGGACCCCCTCCGGCCGAAGCAATAATAATTCCATGAGAAATCAAAGAATTACGAACGTAGTCTGATCAGTTTGCGTCCCGAAATGTCAAAACGCTTCCTCGCTTTAAGCGTTGGTTCTTTCATGTTGAAGACTTAAAGAGATATGAATCAGAAACAAGATAAGAAGGTACGATAAATGCATAAGAAAAATGTTTAGGAATTTCCGATGACCCTTGAAAAAGATTATCGTTCGTGTCCAGCCTACTACGAGAAAAAAAATTAATTAGAAGCCCGCCTTCTCTATTTACGCACCTTTAATCTTTATATTATAAGTAACCAACTGCAAGTTTCATATATATCTCTGTATATATATTTCCAAATTAAAATATATATATAAATATATATATATATATATATTGATATATATATATATATGATATATATATATATATATTATATATATATTATCATATACTATATATATATATATATATATATCATACATATATATATATATATATATATATAATATATATATATCTAATATATTATATAATATATATATATATATATATGAGTATATATACACTGGTCAGAGTCTGCTACAAAATAAAATGTTAGTCTCCGATGTTTTCAAATGACATAAAATTATCTAATTAATTAAATTGGAATTCTTTATTTTAAAATAAAGTGTTATTTTAACATACTACAGTACTTCAAGCAAAAAGAACTAAAATAAATTTTAAGTGATTAAATACCATCTTTGAATTCACGTAGAGAAAAAAAAACTGCAAGACGTAATATGTATCTCGGAATTCAGATTTTAATTTGTTTATCCCATCCTAGATATGAATATATATATACTAATATATATATATTATTATATAAATTATATAATATTATATATATTTATATATATATATATATATAATTAATATATATTCTAATATATATATATCTATATATAGGCTAATATATACGTATTATATATATATATAAATATAAATTTTTAATATTTGTTTCTCGTACATATATATATATATATATATATATATATATATATATATATTTAAACCATGGATGAGCCTTAGGTAAAGAGTTTAAAGAAATAGTTAATCCTCCCCTCATAGTTTCAGGAAGAAGGATTAGAAAGATAAGAAAAGGTCAGGACATTGCAGTTCATCTCCAAGACGAAATAAGGGACAAAGTTTGGAGCTGCACCACCTGCTTAAGTCAATTCTGTATAAATACGGGAATATAAGTAGGCAAATTTCATCGGCTGTCCTTGAAAGGTAGATATGAAAAATCATTTGCGTGTGATCGTTGAAATCAACCTAAAAGGAGATTGCAGAGAAAAAGAAAAGAAGAAGGAATCTGCCGTTATGATATTTATTAATACCGTGGATTAAACAAGTGGGTTGGCAAAATTACCATGAACATATGAATGGGAAGAGGGAAACAAAATTGAGGTGAAATTTAAAGCTCTTTTGAAATAAACTTTTCCAAGTTCAAATTAAAGAAATCGGGGTTGACTATATACGAAAAGTAAAATAAATTCCTTAAATTGGAAATGGTCGTTCTTTTCTACTGTTAATTTCTTTACAAATCTGAAAGGTAAAATATTTTCCGCGTGAAAATTGATTTGCTCACCATAATTGGTAATTTAGAGAAAAAAGGAAAATTTTAAGAACCATAATTTTTCCTCTTGATATTATTAATTTTTCTTGTCTCTAATATTATACTCTAGAGTTCTGCTTCTCCTACTCTCTTTTGTATGACATAGAATAGCTAACATGGAATTGCTGAAGATAGCTCCAACATTTTAGTCAACTTTCTTACTTGGTATGTATATAATCTATATATATATATAATATATATATATATATATAATATATATATATATAATATATATATATATATATATATATATTATATAATATATATATATAATATATATATATTTATATATTTGTATAAAAAAAAATATATATATATATATATACTCATGTGTGTGATCTGCCTAAAATTACGGAATATCAATCCAGAGGGGGGGGGGGGGGGGGGGGGGGGGGGGGGGGGGGGGGGGGGGGGGGATTGTATTGAAATATTTTAACTAATTCATCAATCAAAAAAGAATATATATATCCAATATATATTTGTAACTCAAATCCTAAATTATTTTAACATTTGCAAACATATAAACAAAAGTTTATTTTATAATGCAAATACTTCTATATTTATTCGTGGTTTGAGAAACATGTAATACTACATCCCTATGTTTAAATACTTATTAATTACTTTTAGAAAACGTCATAAAGAGAAGCTGCCAATTAAGAAGGATCTGATCTGAGATGTTTGTTTGTCATTGCCAATCGCAAATGTGCCTTACATTTCTTGTGGACAAATCAAGCATAGCTTCTTTCCAAAGAACAGCCGTTGAAATTTTAAATTTTGAAGGGCATATCTGCTATTCTTCCGATAATTTTCCAATCTATCTGACCTATTGCATGTAATATATTTTGACTCTAGTATAAAATAATCTAAGCTGTTTTTCATTTTGTCACTTGTGCTAACAAAGGTTGGAAATGCCTAAGTCTTGCATTCCTTCTGTCCAATTTAGCACAAAAACAGTCAGCAAATGCTAACCACGTTAAGCATTTTCTAAATTCTGTAAGGTTGATATTTCCCATTCTTAGCATTTAGTTCATACTAGCAAAAGTGGTACACGCGAAAGCACATCAGGAGGAAAAAATTATCACATTCTTGTCGGCTAACTGTATTTATACAGTTTCACCAGTTTAACACTGAGAAATTGAAATAGAACTTGTTGAAGCAATATAAATTACTTCTTTAAAATAATGGTATAGTAAAATTTGTGTTTAGATTTTAGTGCTAAATGAAAACGAAAAACGAGGAATTTATGATTTCGCTTATACATTATCCACATTCCATTGATGCCATACTCCAGCCACAGTATAAATATATTAACATACAGGGTAGGTTAGATATATAAGGAAAGTTATCGGCAAATTGAAGATATACGGTTTCATATTTTACGAAATTTCCAGCGGCGGTTTTCGAAAGAAAGAAAGCCACGCCTTCATTTGCCTACGCCGAAATGTAAGAAACGTTGTGATTGGTTTATATACATAACAAATTTGAAAAAGTTAGAAAGATTTTGACCATCGTACTCTTCCCGCTATTTTCGAACATAACGTAATTAAATTTTTTTTTATAAAAGATGTTAACCATTTCCTTCATTTTTTTACCACGATAAATGTTAAAAATATTTGTGATAAAAAGAAACCTTTGCTTCATACGTTCGAAGCTATATTAAATTCCTCTTTTAAGTTTTGGCGGCAACTTTTCCCGCGAGAAAGTAACAGTGCACCACACACACACACAACACACCAATCACACAACACACACACAGCACACACACACACACAACACACAGACACACACACACACCCAAGATGTTCGAAAATTCTAACATTGGATTGAAGTACTATAGATTTCAAGTTATAAGTTTAATACTATGGCGCCAGAGTTGTCGTATGTTTTGCTGTCTCTACAAAATAGTTTATAACTTGGGGGTAAAAAATAGTTTTGTGGGCAATTTTAATATTTTAATTTAAATCGTCCCTATTTTAAAATTAAAATAAACTCAAAAATGGGGGAAAGATAAATAAAATGACATCTAAAAATACGAAAGATGCGACTGTCATATCATTCGAACAATAAGAATTGGAGCTGGTGCCGAGAATTAAAAGGTTAATCTTGCACAATATGAAGCTCCCGGTGCTTGAAGCTGAATCAACATACTTATAGCTGCAACCATATATTAAAGGTTTGCTCCGAAATCTTGTGGAAGCCGGAGCTAAGGTCACAAGATCATTTCCAATCTGGAGATAACACATTACAATTTTTATGACATGGTATAAGAACCCTGTTTTAAGCCGTTTTCGTTCTTGCATTTGTGCTTACGAAACGTAAGAAATGCTCGAGTTTGCGTTCGTTTTTGTCAACTTGCGCAAAATCGAAAAAATGCTTACCAAACGTAAGGAATTTCCTTAATTCTGAAAGGTTACTATTTTCCCGTGCTTGCGGAATTGTAAGCACGTTCTTACGATAAGAAATGTAAACAAGATAAGATGGCTGCGTGGTAAGGTCGTTTTGTTTGATGAAGGTTTTCCATCAATAAAATTAGTTTTATAAACCTAATTTCTTCAATGATAACATATCACAATAGTTGCATCAATTATTTGTAATATAACCCATCTTATTATTTTTTTTAATTTGTTTATTCCAAAACCACGCCTGGGTCCATCACAACAACTGACTCCAATGTTTGTAAACAAAAGTGACTTTCATGAAAAATCGTGTCGTTTTATTGCACGAAATTCGTGTTAAAACTGGAATAGGAGCATTTCTTATTGAGAGTAAGCATCAAAATGACAAAACGACAGCGGTCTTATAGTTAAAGAGTTGAACGCAATTTGTTATCTGGCGAAATGACGACTTGGGTTTGACTTTTACAGCAGTGGTCTGGTGAAGTACTGAAGACCGCGACTCAAGCTCTGTGCTAGGCGGTAATTACCAGATTTGCTGGTATTTAAGGTACGTGGGGTAATTTTTGAAAGGATATTATTATTTGAACGGGTAAAATAACAATTATAGAAAAAAATAAAACTCTAACATATTAAATTTAATTTTACTGAAAATTAAAGGAAATTGAAATAATATGAAAATTTCACGTCTATATGTTTTTAATAACACGTAAGAGTTAAGAAAGCAAAGTGGTTTGAGGACTGAAAAGAAATGCTGAAGAGTGTCTTAGTCTGTTTTTCGTTTTTGTCATTTCTTCAGGAACATACGGTTTTTTTCTTAGAGTACCACAAATTGAAATTTTATTATTTAGCAGTGAAGTTGAAAGAGATAAAGAAGTGAACCAATTACCCGTCGTTACTCCTCTGTAAGTTCCAAAATATGGTCTCATAAGTTCAGTAGTAAAAAACTCTCCCAAAAGCATTTCCCTTGGTTGAATAGTGTGTGTGCCTAAATAGGGTATGGCATTTAGCATGTACGAAGTTCTTGAATCGCATGCCAACACGATTTTTATTCCATATTTCGCAGGCTTGGCAACAAATTGCCTAAAACAACACTTGCCTCTAAACCCCAAAAGCTGTTCAGCAACAGTTATGTTTCCCCCGGGCACATAAGAATTTTTACACTTTTCAATGAAAAGCTCCCAAATATTCCTGATATGGGTAAACTTATCTTCTTTTTCTCTATTTTCGCGTGTTGTCAAATCATCAAACCGAAGGCACCGCAGCAAAAAGTTGAACCTGATTTCGGATATTGCTGTTCTATACAGTCCCCTTCCTGATTTTGCAGACCACATGTCGGTAGTTTTAACGTGGTTATCCTTTTTTGCACCGCTCATTATTAGCACGCCAATGAATGCTTTTATTTCCACTATTGATGTCTCCTTTACCCTATATTTATCCTTATATCTTTGATTTACCCTTTCTATATGCAAATTTGTACATCGAACAATCTCCTGTATAATAAAATTATCAAAAAATATGGCAAAGCAGTCCAGTTCACTTTTAGCCTCCAGAACTGCTAGTGCAGGTTTTGATGCTAATTTCTTGGAAAAATTCGATGTGCAGAAAACCCACTTGTCCACTTAGTCTTATCCTTTCCATAAATGAGATACTCTTCTAAAATCGATGAATAAATCTTCTGGATAGCATATCAATCAATTCTTCGTTTCTCTTTCTGTTCAATCTCCTGATATTCAAGCGAGTGCTTGTATTCCTCGTTATCATTCCCTACTATTTATAGCATAACCCATGACAGTTACCTTCACCTCTTACGGATAGTTAATCAACAATCATCACTAAATCCCCTCCAAACCCATCACAATACACTTTAGAATTCATTCCACTGTCATCATTCTCCTTCTTCCTTCAAACCAATTCACATCATTTTGAGATTTAAACTTCCCCACTGGTGCATTTCTCCTTCGTGCTCAGGAATCAGAATCGAATGTGAATCGAACCCCCATATAGAGGACTCACAATTTTCGAAATATGCGAACCTATCGGAAATATTTCATATCTCATATTAAACAAATTTGAGATATAGAATAAAGCAAATGGATTGTCAGGATTAAAAAAAAAACTCAGGTCTAACAGCTAAAACTAGGCAGAGCAAGAGTAGAGAATTTATCCAACGAACATACTCAACACAGACACTAAAAGAAAATCGATGTTGTATCAGTGTTAATCATACCTACATAAAATAAATGAATTTCGCTATTTTAACTTTTTTGGGTAAAATAAACCCCATGAACTCAGCTCTAGAGTCATTAGAGAAAAGGGAATCTTCATTAGAAGACGAATAGATGGAACCTTCTCGTGACTGATAAGATGGATTAAGAAGGGAGACCACTTGAAAGCTGAATAACATGGCAGTGAAAAGGAATGAAGTAGTGATGTGTACCACACTCTGTAATATGTGAGATAATTAGTAGGAAGGATGTAATAAGTAAGTCTAACAAACTAAAGATGTTAAAATCAGAGCAGTAAATGAGAATACTGGTTGAATATAACTCAGACTGGATAAGTGGAGTGACTGGATATAAAAGTTGTGTAACTAACGTTTGAGAGGTGTAAGTCAAAGCTGAGAGACAGAAATAGTAAACCTTATATAAAAGGTAAGGTGAATAAGGTACAAAAGAATATCGATCAAAGGAATAGTGATGAGTATGAGAGGTGGTATATAAAAGTATCCGATATTATACAGTTTAAGGATGTATATCCATATGAGTTGCAAAGGACTGAAGAAATAAGTGACTGATCATAAGTTGAAGGAAATGAATGCGAGTTTTGCCAGAGGCGAGAAGAAAGGTATAATAGGATGAATGACTGCAGATTGTAGAGAGCATGTTTGCAATATCTCAGGATGAAATTTACAATGACGACAATACCACAGTGATGGTTCGCAGGTTTGAACACTCAGGGTGATTGGACTGAACGGGAGCTGTCATTCTAAGTTATTTGAGGGATGTTTAGATTAAATGTCACGTCCTCCCTTCCTATTAAATTGTTTGTCTGGAGTATTTGTGCACTACCCCAAACTGAGGAAAAGAAAGATAAAGAAGAGAGATATAATATAGCTTTAATAATAATTTATTTATCATTCTAAAAGGATGCAATCATTCATAACAAATCATTCATTTTACACTTTAGTTAATGATTATTTTGAAATTTCAATCAATCTATTTCAAACCACATTTCAGCGCCGTAGCCTCCTCATCGTGCCCTTTATTTAAAGTCTATTATCATGTCACAAAACAACATATATTACTACTCTTAAAGTGGGCTAATACAATCATTCATCTCATTCAAATTGCGCTACCCAGCAGCAAACCTATATATTAGAAATAACAAAAAAATATGAAAAAATAAAACTAAATCATCTAATACTGAATAAGTGTAAGGAAAAACAAAAGAATAATAAGAAACTGAAATCATTAATCATCTAATCTAACTACTTGCCTCTAAAGAAAATCGGTTTCAAATAGGATAACAACTCAATAATTCGTCCTCAGTATCCAAAGTTCACTTTCATTCAAAAATCACCTTTTCACATTTATCGTTGAGTATGAGAATTGTCTGTGAAAAGGATTGATTTTTAGAGAAAATAAATACAATAAATAAAAACACAATAATTAAATAAATAGAAAAAATAATAAAAATAATATATTAAATTGCACTGTCCAGCTAGCTGCAATTGTCTCTTTAAATAACCAGGTGTCCATACTGAGCTAAATCATCTCTCACACAACGTTTATTTTCAATACCAATAAAATAAATAGAGTAGCAAAAAGATTAAGAATAACTGAAAATTTTTTCGAGAAAACAAATTAAATAATAAAGTAACTCTAAAATCAAGTACTAAACCAAGGAAACAAATTATATAACAAGATAACATATTAACAAATTAAGACAAGTCAAAATGAAACTAGCACTGTACTGAGATCGTCTATTATAACTAAACCCCTTTTAAAGGATCATCAAAATAATTTATGTGCCTATTAAAACCAGTTTCATTTTTATGGGCATAATATTAGAATTAAATTTATATAAACCAAAATCAAATCTCCCTATCACTCCACAAGTGCACACCTCACAAGGCTACCCCTCAGCTCCCTCAGTAAATTTTATATATTGGATTAACGTATGTATTGGATTAAGTGAAGAAAGTTAGGACGACAGAGAATGAACACATTCGCTGGCTGCATTCTTAGAATATTTAATAGTTTTGGTAATGTATAGATTGCTCTGTAAATACAACATCTAAATTAAAGGGAGCTGGGAGGTATGAAACAAGTTAAATTCGGTGCTTTCGGGAGGTGAACAAATTGCATATTGTTGGCGTTGATATCTAATTAGTTCGTTAGGTGAGTGTGTTGTTTGGGATATAATATGATTTGTGGAAGTTAATGAATAATGTTTTTATATGCAGCTGGAAATGGAGCGTGTTTCGCTAAGGAGAGTGTGCTAGAAGTGTGACAGGGTTGTGATATGGATTTAGCGTAAAAGGGTAACTATCTATTGTTCTAGGTGTGTCCTATAGAGTATCTTGTTTGCGAGTTGTAAGTGAAGTGTACATCCATCAATTCTGTGATACCTTTTGGTGTTTGAGGTTCATGCTCCCTGTTAATAGTGATGCCTATATAGCGGAAGCATAGCAGTGAATGGCGATTTAAATTTATATATAAAGGATATATATGTTGGTTATCTATTGAATGCCGTATGGTCTTAAAAGATATTTTCTTGCCTGATGTTGTAATTTTCTGGTGTTTGGATAAGTTAATGTTTCATGTTTACTTAATATTGTTTTTAGCTGGATATAGCGAGTTCTTATAAGAAAGGATTGAGAGCGGTCCAATTGCAAATGTATAGTGGCTGAAAAACTTATTGTGAACGCACTGGATATAAGTGTGATAATAGAACTTGGTTGTGAAGCAGACATTCTTTAGCTCTCTAACCAAGATTTTGATAGGTGATGTATTGTAGCATAAGTGCCGGTTAGATTCTGGTTGTACTAGGTGAATCATCAGCATGAGTTATTTTGTGAGTCTTGTGGTACAAGATCTGCGTAAAAGAAGAATAAAATGGACACTGCTCCTCTAAACACACAGTTAATTTACCGTTTATTTCTGTTATGATGGTATTGCGCTGTCTGCGCTGATAGAAGTTCAAAAACCCAATCTTTAAATTCAGTGAAGATACCTCAAAATTATATGCGTGTATTAGTGTCTATCTAGATATATATATTTTGTATTTAGTCTTAGGAGAGATTTGTGTTGGTGAGAATTCACCCTAAATCTGGTCATGAGTTTGGAGTCGGTCAGGATGAGTGTTTGATTAGAAGCATAACTAATTAATGTTGAGGATTTTTATTGCGATTCACATAGCTGAATGTAATCATGATTCTTAATAGCACAAGGGATAAAAGTGAAAATGGACGATATGAAGATCAGGTTGGAGTCTTCTGGTTACACTTCGTACCGATAGCTGCTTTCCTAGCGAAGACCATGCAATTTAATGAATTGTTGCATAAATGTAAATGAGTATAGGTGATATTACTAAGTGTTAATGTGATATTTGAGATAATCCAGGCCATTTGCTGTATGAGGGTCTTTAGTGGTTTTTAATATCAAAATTTGTGCATGCTCCCTTTAATGTTGTGCGAGTAACTTTTATTTTTTAAGGACCTGTTAGTTCCTATTTTGTTGGATGATGGTCTATAAAGCTTGTTGCAGGGTGACTAGTAATATGTTAGCTGGAAATTGAGTAATGGAGTTGAGTATATAACTCGAAGTCAGCACATCGTAAGTGAGTTAATACATGAGTTAAAGTAATTATTAAGTTCAAATTCTAATTAGGTAACTGATCTTCTATTTATAGATGGTTTAAAAATTATTGTATAGTGAGTGCGTTTGGGTTAGGAGTATAAGGTTATATTTGTATGGGCTTGCGTTCGATTTGTGTTTGAGTTGTTTCTTGTTTGAATCCAGTAGTAGTACGATCAGGAGTAAAAATTGGGTTATATTGTTGAGTATACCCAAGGTATAGCATACAGAGTGTTCCTTTTTGAATGTATAGAATGTGATAGCTAGTTTAGTGTTGAGAATTGAGAAATTGGAACTTACCTAATTGAGTATTATAATTTGCATATGTATTTCTAAGAATTTATGCGCCATCGGTTTTTTTGGTAAATGCAAAAGGTTTCCTATATAATGGGTGCACTATTTAAAGTTCGCACATTTGATTAGGGGGAGATTAGAGATGTCAGAGTTTAGGTGGGCTGTGTTGATCTCTGCAGGTTTGTGTGGAAATTTGGAGCAATATTTTAGGGCTGGGGATGTAAATATATGACTGTTTGTGTTTGATGACGAGGAAATCTAGTGTGAAAGTTTGTTGATGTGAGGGTGTTCTTAGATAACTAGTTATTAATTTGCACAACCATGAGAATCTGTGTAATGCTCTTATATAGCTAAATCACTTTTATTATAGAGTATGAATGGTGGTGAATGAGTTGGGAGTGTAGATTTACTGGGAGCAGTGTGGAGTGTGATGTTGGATGTAAAGGTTTAATTAGAGTGATTTGCTAACATAAGTACTAATTAGGTAGAAGATACATTTATGTGAAGATGAAGATTTACTCTCCTGCCTTGGTCTACTGAGGAATAAATCTGACAGAGGTATGATGAAGTGGACGATAATAATGTTTGAATTTTGTAGGGAGGTTTTGGTATAAAATTATCATATCATAAAATTCTAAGCTTCTGGTTGTTGCGGGAGGTTGCTCTTTGAATTAGGCTATGTATCGATTGCTATGTTGTTTAGAAAGATTTATTTCTTTGTTTTAATATCCTATTGTTTATTTAGTAATAGAATGTTATGTTAGATGTTTGCTTTGATCATTTGGCATAGGTATGGGGGGTGCACATTTGTCTATATTCCAGCCAATGAGATTGATGAAAAAGCTGAAGAGGGAGAACAGGTGTATTGGACCCAATGACTCGCGACGTATTCGAAGTTTCAGATCAGAAACATTTCTCCCTTACATTTGTGTCACAATGGGGAGAGCATAAACAACCAATCCCGGGTTATCTAGTACCCTTTATGTAACCAGACAGGCAGAACAGGAATAAATGCTCCCAGGAGAGAGAAAAAATAATGATTCAAATAATATAGTGGTCCCAGTGCCTCAATCCTATCGATATAAGACACGTAAATCTGCCCAAATTTGTCGCTTTTGAGGAAGGGAAGCAAAGAAGCACATTAATGCACACTCCCCTTACATTTTAGTCGGTAGATCCCCTGCAGTAACGAAGAGCATAAATCTCTGGTTAAGACCTAATATGCAGATGGCGGGTGTAAGGAAGGTGAACTGGGGACCGACTTTAGGATAATCGTGCGTTGCACTCTACTGGTGCATCTGTGAGACTGACCGAGCCTCTTCTAACTTCACTGATACCCTAATGCTTCTTGCTCTTGACTAAAGAACCCAGATTGGGCTAAGGATCATCTCTCAACTCGAGCCTTTAAATATCCAACACAACTTAACTACATAAATGGTCCACTCTGAAGAGTGCATATATGTACCTAAAGTAAGAGAATATTAGCGACTGTCCTGTAAACGATTCTACGAGAACTTGGAATCTCTAACTTTGCGAGCTTCGTATGGCGTAAAAATCTCATTTCCGTTCTTACACCATAATCTGTGTCTTTCTTGCTCACGCAGTTGTTCACTCAAACAACGAATACTAGATTTACATACCTTTCTGGATTACCGGTGGCTTCCGCGACTGCACGAGAACGTCTTATAAGATCTGCCATCCAAAACTGGGAGTCCTTCTGATGGAAGAATTCAATGTACACTAACACAAAGGTGAGCCTCTCAACTGAATGTAGGTGGAGGAACCGATCATTCCATTATCTCAACGATTGGAGCAAACTTATATTTATAAAGCAACAGCATCAACGATTCCAGATGATCTCCCACCACAAGTCTTAAACACTTTTGACCTAGTGTGTATGACAACATCCTTCTTCTCTATAATAGTAACACATCGAACCTTCGCCATGCGCTTATCGGCTAAAAAGTCTGTACCACAACCTATATTGATCTCCTAATTTAATAACCTTTTCTCTCCAAACGCTCTCAGCGAGCTCCCCTGCCTAATGCGTTTTTACGGCATGTAAATTCGGCAGACTGGGGCATGCGGACTTCGACAACTATAAATGGTGTTGTATTTGCTTAGACACTGTAACCCAGACTGCTTCAATCTTTGCCTGCATAAAGTGGACTGTAATTCGATTGGATGAGCAGTTCATTCATTTTTCAAATCTTTTTTTCCTCTCAATAATCCATGGTTCGACTTAGCTTTGCCTCTACCATTCTTTCATAAGCAGTGATCATATCGGGTGTTGTGAAAAGTCCAGTCTCCTATCACTCTTTTTTCAACAATCTTAACACATATCATGGCAGTATCAAATCGCTGCAGGAACGGGTCTCTTTTGACGAGTCAAAAGCGACTTTCATAAACGAACGTCGCTGACCTCTGTGGTTCTCCTACTGACAAACTTTCTGCCCCCTTGCCAAAAGCATCCTCTACAACTTCGTAAATCTATCCCTTTCCTCCTCTGTACAGAATCTGAAGATTCTGCTAATACTCCATGCTGAAAAGGCCAATCTCCTCCCGCCGTCCGGCCTCCATATTCCCTCTAACCTCCAATACACGTGGGGCTCGGACGATCTGCATTGCTCTTCATCTCACTCCTCCCCTCCTCAGGTGTCTTAATGCCTTGTCCTGCGTACTCACATTTGATAGGTCATGGCCTTCTGAAATCTAGGAGATCGTAAGAAGGTGGATGCCCATTCATCCTCCCCATTGAGGATGGCTTCCGCTGAGTAATCCATACTTCAACCTG
>JABUQX010040397.1:0-7500 GCA_015478945.1 Trachelipus rathkii
GAGAGATATCTGTCTTTAATTGACTTGTTTTAATCCATGTTTTCTTATTGGTGACATAATTTGATGAATATTGAATTATTATGTTCAATATAATATATCAAGCAGCATTAATCATTTATCTTTAGGCAGCAAGCAAGATTAATATTGCAATTTCCAAATCAATCTTTTCAAAATCTGTTTTCTTTCTTTTAGATATTTGGGACATGATGAAGATATAAATCAAAAATAAATTTTTTTTAATTTAAATCAAAATAAATATATATATTATATATATATAATATTATTATACTATATATATATATTATATATATCTATATATATATATATATATAATATATATTATTAAATATATATATATATATTATATATATGTATATATATTATATAATTTATATATATATAATATATATATATATAATATATATATATATATATATATATATATATATATATATAATATATATATAATATATATATATATATATATTATATATATATAATATAGTATTATATATAATAAAATAATTTTAGTTCACTTTAATGAGAGTATTGATTTTTAAATCACATATACCATATATTATATATATATATAATATATAGTATAGTATATAATATAATATATAATATATATATATTATTATATTATATATATATAATATAATATATACTATTATATATATATATATATGCAGGATTAGAATTTATTCAGTATGTCACAGGTTCCCCCCACCCCTGTTTTAGGAGGAGTTTGGGCGCTCTGAAGCACATTTGGAACATCTTCACACTACATCAGAGTCTTGCTCCTTTAGAGGCATTTTTCACCTTTTGTATAGATCCTGTATCACAAAATATTTGCTCTAATTGATAACGTGGAGTCTAGAGCTTTTCGATTTGACAACATTCCTAATCTCACTAACCTCCAAAATCTTTTTCGAGTCTTCAAACTGTTGGGCAACCTCTCTTTATACTATCGCTATTATAAAGAGAGTTGCGCAACAGTTTGACGACTAGTTGTGTAACCTCTCTTTATACTATCGCTATTATAAAGAGAGTTGCGCAACAGTTTGACGACTAGTTGCGCAACCTCTCTTTATACTATCGCTATTATAAAAAGAGTTGCGCAACAGTTTGACGACTAGTTGCACAACCTTTCTATATACTATCTCTATTATAATGGACACTGGACACTGTTCTTCTGGGTTCTCTAGTTGAGTATAATCCTCCTTTCAGAAGAGCTCCTGTGACCTGTATTTCCACACGTCCAAACTCTACGACTCTAGACTTAACCGCTAAGCTCATTCTTACATGTATTAGACTAGTAAAGACTGGATTACACACACTCACTTTATCTATTTTTTTTCAAATTAGTTTGATTTGCACACCTTTATAAGCCTTGTGTCGGGGTATGTCGGTTTTTAAATTGACCACGCACCTGGTTTTCCCCAACTCCGGTGACACTTCATAGGCCTCTAGTTTTTGCCCAAAGGAGGAGACAAAAACACACAAACAAACACATACATACACGAAAGCACACACACACACACACACACACACACACACACACACACAACACACACTACCACACACACATAAATATTATAATATATATAATATAATATATATATATATAATATATATATATAGTATATATGATATATATATATATATAATATCTATATATATATAAAATATATATATATATTCTTAATATATATATAATATATTTATATTATATAAATATTATATTAATTAATATATAATTTTTCTATTTATATATATATATTATATATATATATATAATATATATGATATCTAATATATATATTATATATATATATATATATATATATATATAATACTAATTTAAAATATATATATATAATATATTATATATATATAATATATAATATATAATATATAATTTTTCTATTATATATGCATACATAAATATATTATTATATATATATTATATATATATTAAAGAAATTAATAAGTATATATTAATTATTAAGAAGACTTTTTATTCCAATAGTGAATGAAAAGTTGTTGACGATAAATCCGAACACAAAGACAAGTTATTTTTTCCCCCCTTTTATTCTTCTTTTAGCCTTTCATATTTTGGTTTCCATGACAACCACTGAAAGACTTGTGGTGTGTGTGTGTGTGTGTGTGTGTGTGTGTGTGTGTGTGTGTGTGTGTGTGTGTGTAGGTGTGTGTGTGTGTGTGGTGTAGGTGTGTGTGTGTGTGTGTGTGTGGTAGGTGTGTGTGTGTATGTGTGTGTGTGTGTGTGTGTGTGTTTGTGTGTGTGTAGGTGTGTGTATGTATGTGTGTAGATGTGTGTGTGTAGGTGTGTGTGTGTGTGTTTGTTGCATTATTTATAGTCTTGAATAATATGAAAATAATATAAGGACTTATTTCTAAAGAGCTTTTTTTTTTATTTTCAGTTCTTATATGCACCTTATGTGATGCCTAAGATTTAAATAGAATTTTATTAAAAAAGTTACTTTCCAAAAAATATTATGTATTATAATAATATAATAAAATAATTGTTAAGAATAATAATATTAAAATAATAATAATATTAAAAATAATTATTATAATATAGATATATAATAATAATCAATAATAATAATATAATTATAAACTTATAATATAATATATCATATAATATAAAATACCATTATAATAATAATAAATAATAAGTAATAATATTAATAATAATAATAAAATAATTAATAATAATAATATAATAATTTATTATTATCATTAACTAATTATATTATTATAAATTATTATATTTTATAATTATTATTATTATTATTCTTATATTTTATTATTATTTTATTAATTAATATATTATATCTATTATTATTAATTATTAATCTAATTATTACATTTTTATTCTGGTCATCAGTCACCATCATTGCTACTCTATATTTAAACATAAATTATTATTATTATTATTATTATTATTATTATTATTATTATTATTATTATTATTATTATTATTATTATTATTATTATTATTATTATTATTATTATTATTTATTATTATTATTATTATATTATTATTATTTTATTATTAATTATATAATTATATTAATTATATATTATTATTATTATTATTATTATTGATTATAATTATTATTATTATTATTATATTATTATTATTATTATATTATTATTCATTATTATCCCTCAACAATCTCTCAAATACCTTAACAAAAATCTAACTTATTTGCACAAACCTGACATTACATAATTGAAAAAATTCATACATGACTAATCTTGCTTATTTCTAACGGGTCTCAAAGTACATAAACTCCAATCATCTCTCTTACGACCTATCAGTTCTAATCAAACTGCCGTCCCTAATAAACTATCTTCTCGTTATACCTCACACATTCACTTATTAATAGGCCAAAATTTTCCAACTTCTCTCATTCTTTAACCTCAAAATTTATACACGAACACAAACCTTAACCCACTAACAACAATTTCTTGGCTTCGGACGTCACCGTAACTGTTTCAACTTCTGTACCAGTCTCTTTTAAACACTGAATTCTTACTTGAGAACTATTTATATGGAAACAAATTTCACTTAAACATATCCCTTAACCTTTTAAAAAAAACTAATTCTCTTACACTGACCATCTTCTTTTTTCATTTTCATAATCTGATTTTTCAAAACAAGTTTCTGGTTTAGCATGGTTCCACTATCCCCACTTAAGCAAACATTTTCATGGAGCATTGAACACTACTTTATAACTTCTCACCCTACTTCTTCTAGACTCTACATGGCTCGCTAATGTAGCCGACATTTTTTATACAATTCCTTAAACAATCCATATAAATATATCTTCAACACATTACAATATCATACTTCATTTCTTTCACCTATGAACTTTCAAACAAAATTTCTATGCCTTTTCTCGCTACCCTAGTTTTCTTGGAAAAATTCATCAATCTTGCTTATTCTGTATATGGGAAACCAACTTTCTCTTATATACATACATTGTTTTCACACATTCACTTCAACACAAAATTGGCTACTCTAACTTCCATTATTTGAGAACTCCGCTTTGTTCTCCTGATAATTTTCTTCTCAGAAACCAAATTCTTTACTCAACCTTTTCTAAACTCAAGTATCCTCCATATTACATAAATCTAGCATACAAAAAAAGGAAAGAAAATATTTTATAACAGTAACCCCTCTCTCCCAAAAAACAACATCACATATCTTCCAGTACCTTATAACATAGAACATTACAGTAAGAAACATCTCCCTAAGAATATTTGTTTTACCAAAAACAACACAATTCCTTTAAAAAAAATATTCAAACCTCCTAAAACCAATAACTTACAAATCCAATGTATTTATAAAATACCTTGTTATGACTGTTCGGATATATATATTGGAGAAACAAATGATCTGCACAGGAGAACTTACCAACATAGTTATGATTTTGAAGCATCTGATGCCCTAATTTTCGCCTCCATCGCCGCCAGAACGCAACAAACATAGAATTAATATTAAAGAAACTTCGTCTTGAAATATTCCAGCATACCACTAAAAGGCAAATAAACTGATCATTATATATTATAATACTGGAAATTTTCAACAAGTATGGGTGATGTAAAATTTGACAAGATCCAAAATTCAATTCTTCTAGATTCATACTACTTGAAGGACATCAAGAAGGAAAATAACAACCAACTATAAAATTTATTTGAAATTTATTATAATTTGTCCTCATAAAATTGTCAGTTCCTAATTTTCACATTCTGAAAGAGGTCCATTGGATTTGTCAAGGACGAACGCTAAATTAAGTGAAAATAAAAAAAAAAATATTAACTGTTATTTTTTAAGAAATTTTTTTTAAAGATTTGCTATGTGTTATTAATAATATTAAAATCATGGTCCAATAGCCAAGGGTTTATATCATATATATATAATATATATATAATATATAAATATAAATATTTAATTAAATTTTGGTTTTTATATAAAATTAAATAAAACTATGGAAATGTTTTATGTGGAAATATATATATATAATATATATATATTATATATATATATATATATATATATTATTTTTGCATTAACCCTTTACTTCCCTTAGATTTGGTAGGGCGAGTATCATGAACGGAAATAGGATAGTTAAGTAGGAGAGCATAACCCTTAAGTGAGAGCACGTCACAGTAAAAAAAAATCCACCCGAGGGCTACACAAGACTGCGACGGACCTTCACTGTGGTATCACGTCAATATAGGGTTCATACCTTGGGCCAACTATTCACTCCTGTTATGCACCTTTCTTCTCGCCTCTGCCAAACTCACATTCCTTTCCTTCATACATTCCTTTACTGACGTAATCCATTTTACTTCTGTCACACAGTAGGTCTATTCCCAGCACACTCATTCGATTACCCAACCGACTATCATTCATCCTTTCCATATGACCAAACTATCTTAATACACTCTCGTTTAATATTCCATTTACTCCTTTCATCACACCACACAACTCAACAGAACGTTCATTCCTCATTTAATCATTTCTTCTCACACCTAATTCGACCCTAAGACTATCCAGCTGAAAAGATTGTACGTTAGATCTAAACCTCTTTTTCAACACCATAGTTTCACTATTCATTAACGTAGGTAGCAACACCCCCCCCACCCCCTGGCAAAACCATAGAGCACTATGACTTATTCAATTTGAATTCACAAAGGATTTAATTTCACCAGCCACCTTCCTACCATTTACAACTTTCCTATTACACTCTGCAGAATCCATTCCTTTTTCATCCAACATATATACTAAATATTTAAACTCAGATACTTTCCCCAATTGCTTACAATCCAACATGATTTCACAGCAAACTTTCTTCATTCACTACCACCACCTTACTCTTATCTACATTAACTTTCAAATGCCTCTACCAATAATACTCTAAAACTTTATTCAGATTCGTCACACAAGAGCAAATCATTAGGGCACCCTACACTCTCTCTTCCATTCTCCATCGGTCTAACACCTTCCCCTACCACCCCTACTTCAAATTCTTTCATCACTCCATCAATATGCAAATTAAATAGGCAATGAGAAATAACACATCCCTGCCTTACTCCACAATTAATATTAAATCATTCACATTCAACTTCATTTATTCGTACACATTCTTCACTATTGACATTCATACTTTTGATTTCATTCAGAAGCTTCCACCAACACCATATATCACTAATACTTGCCAAAGAGCTTCCCTATTAATCCTTTCATACGTGTTGCAAAACAATAAAACTAAATACAATTTATTCTTTTTCTTTCTCAATTTATCTATCATTTATTTCAGTGTAAAGATTTCATCCACAACCTCTACCACTTCTAAATGCACCTTGGTCTTAGTCAATCAGTCCCTCAAGCACTGGATGTGCACTCTTTCAACAAAAATCCAGCACATATCTTCCCTACAACAATCTTTAAACTAGTTCTCCTATAGCTCCTACAGCTCCCCATATCTACCTTTAATATATATACTGTAGTATATAATATATATAGATATATTATATATATATATATTATATATTGAATATATATATATATAATACTATATATATATAGTATATATATATATATAGATAGGACCTTTTCGTTTTACGACTCCGTCAGTTTCAAACTTTTTTTTTTTTTTTTAATATATATTTCTTGTATATGATCCTAACAATCAATTTAAGTGGTAACGGAACATGATTCAAAAATATATAGGACCTTTTTCGTTATACAACTCCTCAGTTTTATCTTTATTTTTTATTTTTTACTAAGGAATACCAAGGGTAAACCGCAAAGTGGCAGGAGTCGGGGCTCTCGGCCTTCCGGGGGACTACGGGTAGGACTATTTCCCCACCTCCGGAGAGGGGCCGGAGGAACCCCGTCTTTGTAATTATGGTGTCGCGGGGTCCTCCGCCCCTCCCCCTACGGTATGGCACGTTCCCCCCCCTCTGTCCGCCTCGGCCTCGAGCCCCCTACTTTTTTTTTTTTTTTTTTTGCATGTTTTTTCTTTTAATTAATTTTTTTTTTTACATTTTGTAAATAAGCTCTTATACCTGATTCCAAATATGTAATTGGTTCTTCTGTAAGTGTCGTACTTTTCGAAGATATTCATAAATGAAAGAAAATATATATATATATTCTATATTTGTTTTTATTTTTTTTACATTTTACTAAAAGCCTTATACGCTGATTCCAGATTATGTAATTGTTTCTGTAAGTGTCGTACTTTTGGAGATATTTCATTTTTTTAAAAATAATTGAACAAAAATGTGATTTTTAAAGATTATTTAAAAATCTTCAAACTTTTGAATCATGTCGTTACCACTGAAATTCATTGTGTATCATATAGTAGCAATATATTCAAAAAAAAAACAAAAAAAAATTAAACATGACGGAGTCCGTTAAATAAATTGTAACTAAATATATATAATATATACTATATA
>JABUQX010040397.1:12500-15000 GCA_015478945.1 Trachelipus rathkii
TTGCAGTACTTGGAAGGAGTCGGTTCAAGTTTTAAGAACAGACGAGGAGGTGAAAGGAGAACAAAAGAAGAAGTAGTAAAGTTGCTGATGTAAGATGGCTGTAAAGAGGCCTGGCCGTAGCTATCAGAAAAATCGGGTTAAATTTGAGGAACACGCGCGTTCAAAAGTGAAAATGCAACAAGACAGAGTGTTCGGAAGAACGGAGTGTAAATAGGAGCATAATATTTTACTGATGAAGGGAGTCGCTATGATTGGAAGCTAGTGACCATTGAATGACGAAATCCGATCTGATAAAGCTAAAAGATAAAAGAAAACTACAAAGGGAGGAGTAAACAGGAAAGAGACAATAGGAAGTATACAGTACAAATAGTTCAACAGAAGAACATGAATCCGAAGCCGAAAGTGAGCCAGACAAGGGAGGAAAAAAGTGGTTGAAGAAACTTGTAGAATTAGAAGAATCAGGAGTGGAACATCAGAAAGCAGTCAGCAGGATTTTTATTATATTAGCAGGTAAAAGGACAGCCGTGCATGAATATAGATTTACCAATCGAGGTGGAAAAGGCGTAAAAACCCTTAACGTTACTGATAAAACGGGAAATTGTAGTATAATTGGATGTTTTTGAAGAATTTCGAAGGTCTGCAAAGGAACAAGCATAGGAAAGGATAAGAAACCGTTGGTAGTATGAGCTAAGAAATTTTTTGGCAGGGCCCATTTTGAGAATTATTAAAGTATTTAATAGGGCTTAAAATAAAATTAATAGTACCCTTTAGCCGGTTAAAGAGTTGGTGCAAGAGAAAAAGAGACGAACAAAATAGATTTACGCAGAGTTTGAGAATGGAGATGAGGAAACAAAAAGTTAGCGAATGTTGCACTGCAGGGGCTGCAACGCAATATGAACAGCTACCAATAAGAGGATATGGGACAAGCAAAGTTAAAAACAACAATTTTGAATTGCTTGCAAAAGGAATAGCAGGAGATTCAAAATAGAATGGGAATGAAAGAAAGTTGTAAGGTCCGCTGGAAGGAGCATTTTGAACTGGGGCACAGGTATGGGATGAACACTGAACGATCATGGGAGGATTCGAGGGACGAGGGCAATCCATATGGGCAACCCACAAAATGAGGGAGATGAATAGGAAAAACAAAACGTATGCACGATAAGGTGCGATACGTTAAACCAGTGTTCCACGCCGCCAAGATTAGGAGCCGAAGGAGAAGAAAGTTCATTTCACCTGAGAATAAAAGTGATATTGTTGTAACAAAATAGGACATATGAAACGAGATTGTTGGAGGTTTAGAGGATGGTGCTTAAGATGCGGTAGTGATGAGCATCAGACAAGGGAATGTGGTCCTCGAAACAACTACAGACAGCAGGAGAGACAGGACACAAGTAGACAAGAGCAGGAGGAGGGAAGACCCTTTGAAAGGAGATGTTTCTTGTGTGACGAAACAGGTCACTGGAGGGACACTTGTCCCTTAAGAGGAGAGATAGAGGAATGGAAAAAGAAGAGGAAGACACAACGAGTTTCGGGAAACGAATCCGCTCCGTCCATGCTGCCGGGAACAAGTCGGAGCGATCCACAGAAGCAATAATGAGTTTTTCAGGAGCCAGCCCGGTCAATCAAGGTTGTGTGGTGTTGGACCCAAAAGCCAAAGAATTTATAAGTGAGCAGACTGAAGATACTACAACCGAGTTACCACAAAGGATACCTAAGATGAGGGATAAAGGGTTGAGCATAACAAACACAACAACAGGAGTGTACCACGCAGAAGGAAGAAGCCAAGATCAAGGTAGGCAAGGTCTTAATATAACACCATTGTTGAGATTTATAATTCATTGACGAAGAAAAAAAGGAACACAGTATTAAAATAACTTAACATATTTCGGCACTCAATAAACGGGGTCATTAAAAAAATGTTTAATAAAAGTCACGTTTAGGAAATAAATGTTTTAACTCACTAGCTACTCGGAGTTTCTACTCTTCCAATAATTTTTATGAATTTCGTTTAATGTCTTCTACACAGACAATGTTCAAAACGAAATAATATAGAGACTTAGTTACTACAAAAATGTTTAATAAAAGAGTCACGCAGAGGAAATAAATGTCAACTCAAAAGCCTATTCGGAGTTTCTACTCTTCCAATAATTTTTAAGAATTTCGTTTAATGTCTTTCACACAGACAATGTTCAAAACGAAACAATATAGACACGTAGTTATCAAACTTATCACTTTAGATGATCACAGTCTCAAAAACGACAATTTAAAAATGACTTACAGGTTAAATTCTGCAAATTGTTCATCACTCGTAAACACTCACAACGATCCGGCAAACCATCGATTTTGCTTAATAATTCAGGGAGCTTCGTTCTTCTGTGTAACAATCCTTCCCAAATACTTTTAGTCGATGACGAAACATTAACCGGCACCAACTTAATAATCATCAAGAAATGTTGTCTGTTATCCGACTCCACGTCTATTCCCTATAATAAACAATTCT
>JABUQX010040397.1:30000-50392 GCA_015478945.1 Trachelipus rathkii
TCATTTTTAATTCTTTAATCATTATTTTACGTTTATAATTTTAAAATTTGTTTGAAAATATTAAGAACAATAAACACAAATTGAAATAAAGAATTAAAGACTTCAAACTTTAAATTAAATGTAAAAAATAAATAAATTTAAAAAAAAATAAGTTAGAGAAAAATTAATTAAATATAATTCATAAAAATATTAATTTTTTAAAAAGAAAGAAATTGAACAGGGAAATAAAATTTCAAATTAAAAGCTAATTGATTATTAAATAAATTGGAAATATTAAATGAAAGAAACATATTGAATAAAGTAAAAAAAAATATAAAACAAAATTATATCTATTATGATATAAGTTATATACAGAGCAGATATACATATTATATTAGATATATATTATTATATATATATATATATATATTTGGAGCATATATATATATATATATATGTGTAACAATATATATTTATATAATATATATATGTTGATACATATATATATATAATATATATATATTAAGTTATATATAGTATATATTATATATATATTATATATTATATTATATACATAGATATATATATATTATTATAAAATATAAAGAGTAGATAGCAGAAAGAGCACAATGTGAGTATATATAAATAAAATAAAAAAAGAAAAAAAATATACAAAAAATATATATAAAAAAATATATATATATATATATATATATATATATATATATATATATATATATAGTTAAAAATATATATATATATATATATATATATATATATATATATATATATATATATATATATATATATATATATATAGTAGAATTAAAAGTAAAAATATCAAAAGATAGTAAAACGAAGAAAATAAAATAAAAAATAGTAACCTAAAATAATATGTAAATATTAAAAGACAAAATAAGAACAATAATGAAGGTAAAAGAAATAAACAAGAAAAAAAATAAAAAATAAAATACAAAAGCATGAAAAGAAATAAAAAAAAGAATCAAGGAACATTATAGAAAGAGTAAAATTAAAAAAAATAAATAATATATAAAAAGAAAAAGATAACAAGAAATTAAAAAAGAATAATTAAAAAAGAAATAATAAGTATAAAAAAAAAAATTAAAAAACATAAATGTAGCAAATCACATTTACAATTCCAAATCTGCGAAGATAAAAAAAGAAAGAAAATTATAAATATATTAAAAAGATAAAAAGAAATGGAAAAAGAGATGAAAAAATGAAAAAGAAATAAAAAGGATGAGGAGAAATTCAGAATGGATGAAATAAAAAAGCAAAATTGAAAAGTGAAATAATATATAAAGGGAAAAAAATTAAGGTATAAAATAAAGAAAATTAATATAATGCAAATAGAATGAGGGAAACAATAATAAAGATAAATTTTAAAGAAATAGCAAATCAAAAAAATAATATATATATATATATGAGTAAGATATATATATATATATATGATATATATATATATATAAAGTTATATAAGTGCATATACATATAGTGTATATATATATATATATATATATATATATGTTAAAGAAAGAACATAAAGGAACATACATTTAAGATAGAGTATATATATATATATATATATATATATATATATATATATATATATATATATATATATATATATATATAAATGTGTGTGATAAGAAAGATAAAGGAATGAAGGAAAATGAAAGAATGAAACAATGAAGTAAAATAATATGTAACTGAAAAAGGATAAGATTAAAAGAAAGAAAAATGAATAAAGGAAAGAATATATTAAAGTAATTTATAAATTGAATATCATAAAAAGAAAGAAAAAACAATGAAGGAAATAAAAATAAAGAAAGAATTAAATAAAAAAAAGATAAAATGTAAAGTAAAATGTAAAAAGTATAAAGTAAAATGAAAGATAAAAGAATGAAGAAAAGAGAAATAGAAAAAGAAGAGAAAAGGTAAATAGGAAAAGGTAAAAAGAAGGAAGCAAGAGAGACGGAAAAGAAAGAATGAAATAAAAATGTAAAATAATATATAAAAGAAATAAGATAAAGATAAAAATATTTAAGGAAAAGGAAAAAAGAAAGAATATAACCAAAGAAAAGTAAAAAAATATATATATATAAATAGAAAAAGATGAAAAGAAAGAAAAAAAGAATGAAGGCGAATAAAAAATTAAATAAACACGTAATATAATTTATAAAAATTTGAAAATAAAGACAAAATATTTAAGGAAAATTAAATAATATTAATAAAAATAAAATAATACAAGAAAGAAAAAAATGAAAATAGAGAATGAAGGATATGTAAATAAAGATGGAATAAAGTTTAAAAAAAAGCAATATAATATATAATAATAAAGATGATAATAATGTACTAATAATAAAAGAAAATGAAAAAAATTAAATAAAAAGAAAATAATAAATGAAAAGGAAAAGGTGAAAAGAATGAAGAAAAATGAAAAAATAAAATAAAAAGAAATAAATATAAAGAAAGAAATAAGCAGGAATGAAGAAAAGTGAAATAATGAAATATAAACTGTAAAATAATATATAAAAATAAAAAGGATTAAAAAGAAAGAGAAAAAAAATGAAGTAAAAACGTAATATTCGAAAACCTCTCTTTTATGCATTTTTCAGAAGCAACTCATTTCTCGTGTCTTTAAGGCCTTCCATCGCGCAGTTCACGAGAGGAAAGAAGAGAGAAGAAACGGGGAAAATCAGATAATTAAAAAAAAAAAAGAAAGTATAGCCAACTCTTATTGATCGAAGCGAAAGGAAAACGATGCCAGAAAGGAGATTTTTATGGAATTTTTCTATTTTCTTAAACTCGAAAATCTTAAAAATGAGGAACTTTCGTAGAAGATAAAATAATTATATATCATATTCAATATATATTTTATAATTTCGCTTAATATTATTAGGATATAAACCTCGAGAAAGTTGTAATAAATATTAATCTGATATTTAAAAATATGAAAATTCAAAAAGAAAGAAGAAAAGTAGAGAAGAAAGAATTTGAAAAAAAGCTAAGAAAGTTTCTCCCAACTTTTTAATGTAATTTTTGATTGTACAAAAACAAAATAAAGAATATTGTCATTTTAATATAACTTTTTCTTAAAACAATAAAAATAAATAAAAAATTTATTATTATAAACAAATATATTTATAATTTAACAATATTTAATAGATAAATAGGAAATAAATTTTGAATAATGAAAAAATGTATCGTACGCCTGGCATTGTCACAGACCCAATGCAGCTAATGCATCTCGTCTCCTGGAAGAAAAACCTTATTAACGGCTGTTTTGATCCTCTAATATAGTTAATGTAAATTTTTATATATATGTATAGATATAATTTTAATCAGATGTTGTTCATTACTGTTATATAAAAAACATGATAAAATATAATAAAATGGTATATTCTGCCTTATATTTATAGCTCAATAACTTCAAATTATAAGTGGTCACTATTATAAAAGAAATATTTATTATTATCAATATAGTTCCTGGTCTCTATTATTAGTAAGGAATTTCAAAACATCTTCTATTTGTCTGTGATTTTTCAGTATAGATGCTTGGAAGCAAAACAATGATAGGTATCAATAGGTTGATACTTTTTTTGTCTACGTGCACATAAACATATTTATACAATATTCCATTTTTTGTACATCGTCTATTTACCTTTCATTATTATGTTACGTTAATATTGTTAATGTTACCTATAATAATATATAATTATTATTTTATATATAATATAATATATATATATATATATATATATATATATATATATATATATATATATATATATATATATATATATATATATATATATATATATATATATATATATATAAAGTTTATATGAGAATAAAGAGAGAATATGATAGAGTGACAAAAGGAAAAGAAGAGTTGGTACTTTAATTGAAGCAAGTCCCAAATGGTCGAAAGGGAAAATGATCGACAGGTCAAATGGTTGACATTTGTAAATAAAAATCTGCTTATTTAGAGTTTCTCTCCCACGAATCAAACAAAACGTAACCTAACCTAACTAAACCTAACCTATCCTAACGACTGCGGCGGGTTGTACGGAATTTTATTTAAATTGTGCTCAGACGATCTACAACGAAGGTTTAACTAGTTTTAACGCATTTCTTATCATAAAAATAATTTAAATTTTAAAATAAAAAAAGAAAAGAAAGTATTTGTCGGGTCGTAGACCCTTTGGTAATCTCTACAAAAAAAAAAAAAAAAAAAAAAAAGAGAAAGGAATACCTTAAAATTTCAGTTTCCCATAAATTTAACATAAAATGTTTTATTTTCAACCATTGTCATCAATCCAAATATATATATATATATATATATATATATTATATATATATATATATATAATAGTATTATATATATATATATATAACAAATTATAATATATATATATATATATATATATATATATATATATATATATATATATATATATATATATATATATATATATATATATATATATATATATATATATATATATCATAGTAGTATTTGACAGGTTGAGCTCTGCCACCCTTTTCGATATGAAGGAATAGATATATAGGTCTGAAACTTGGAATATAAGCTATGTATGTGTTAAGCTCAAAACAGGGTAAATTTCAAGTCTCTAGGATGTATATAGAGGGGGGTCGCCCCCGAGAGTGGACGCTGATATTGCGCTTAACGCCCTTGGTGCGGATATGAAGCGATCGCAGATTAGGCCTAAATCGAACACTGGAGGTCAGACAGGACCGAAGGTCTGTCTGACGACAGAACATAGACCGAAGGATCTGTGTTAGTTGTTTGTCTGTTTGTATTTGTATTATTATGATTATTATACGTCGAAGAAATGGTTCCCGAAGGGATCACTTCTGAGTTGTTTTTTAAGCCCTTCTGCGTGTCCTTCAGCGCCTCCTTCCGGCCTTTTTGCATCTCGCCGCACCGCACCGCACCGCACCGGCACCGCATTGCTCCGTATCCCACCACGCTCTTGGTTAGAGTTTGATGACATGGTTATTTCGTCAAACTTGGTACCCCGTTTGGGATAACGTAAACCTCATCGTAGACGAAGTTTACATCCCCAAGGGTCCCCCCCAAAGGGGGACCCACCCCCATTAAAAAATTTAAAATTGATCGTAGGCTGTTGCGCCGTAAGACGATTCTGAGTGTAATTTCTTGAAATTTGCAATCGGTAACTGGCGGGCTGATGCCAGTCTGCCTACACAGGCACCGTGCCGGAGCAGCTTGCGACGCCGAGTAATAAACCAGTCGTATAACAACAATATTGCGTGGCTTATATATGTTTATTGGATCGTGTAGATTTCGAAATAAAAGGTTTCAGAACCATCAAGAAAAAAAATATATAAAAAAAAAATTTAAATAAAAATAAATAAATAAATTTAAAATAATAAATTTACTTATTCTTTTTGTTTATAACTTACTAAATTACGTTTATTTTAACAACCCTAAAGTCAGTAAATATCAGTAAATAAACATAACAATTCCATCCATCCATCCTTGTCAAACCTCAAATGTAAACCATCCTATTGAATTTTGATCTATTTGATATCTATTGATTTCAAGTCACATGCGAGTATACATTTTAGAATAAAACAAACATAAAATATCAAGTTTACTTTATATACAAAGAATCATAATCTATAATATATGTCATGACGTATCTCTAGATTTTCTAACATTTTCCAATAAAGCTTACTAGAGCCTCATCTGAACTATGAATATAACCGCACAAACCCGTACATATATTACTAAACAGCTCGATCTTAAAACAGGAATTTATAACTTGATTTAAATTTTATATGCTATGAGTTTTCATCAATCCGTAACAACATAAAGAGTCTAGAACATATTCATACTATAAAAACTATGATTCCATAAAAACAGTTTGAATAACATTTTAGTGTCATAAATTTATTGTCAAAGCATAATATCTCTAACATATTAACGTTAACCTTAAACTAACTTCACACTATTAACATTAATCAAAAACAACCTATTTTATTAAATGTTTAAAAACTTTAATCATATAAATCTGATCAACGAATTATAATTACTCTAACATAATAAGAAGTTTCACATCAATTAATAGCATAACATGGCAGTAACATGAACTAGAAAAATAATGTACAAAGACAAACTCTAATAATACTCTAACTATCTAATTACACATCGTAATTTAATAATAACTAGTATAAAACATATAACAAAGTTTATCAACAATTTTATGAGTCTATTAATAACAGTAAAGTAACTAAAATAACATCCAAAAACGTTATAATTTATCAAATTGAGTCAGTTAGAGCTTCCGTCAAATCAATTATAAATTTATCGTGAGAATAAAAGATTAAATTAGAGGATAGGGTAAAAATTAAATGCTGTAGCATGGTATAACTAACATCTATACTGATCATAACGAGACCAGTCACTAAAGTTAATAATTTAATAGCTAAAGTAGCAAAGTTTTAACATATATTAATTATAAATAGGTCAAACATAACTATATTACCAGAACTAAGGGAATTTATAAATGCTTACAAAAGACATACCTGACACATCTTAAAGCAAGAATAAATAAATAACTGCTAACTATAATTAACAAACAAGATCCACACTAATATAACCATGTATAATAACTTAACTAAAGTAATTATAATCAAAAATACATAATCCTGATTTCGTTACTATTTATCTAATAACATATTCCATACAACTAGATTCAAATAGTTTAAAACTTTTAACAAGTCTTACTATTCCTAAGAGGAACCTAGTAATATTTAACAAAAACCCTATATTTAAGACAATATTACAAGAGCCTAACCTATCAATATAATATCCTAATAGTAAAGACACAACAATAGCGACAAGTTAAAGTTTTTATTCTCCTTATTACCTAGTCTAATGATTATTACTAACCATGAACATATGTACCTAAAATATAGCCACACATCCAATGGCATGCCCACGAAGTGTACACTCATACCACACTCCGTCCATCTTACATAACATTACTATATGCGGTATCATAGGGGAGCGAGTAAGACAGAGTAATATTCATGTGATAACCATATAATTTTAACTCAATTAAAGGAATCGATTAAACTGAAATATAATTAACAATCTCAAACTATATCAAAAATCATAATTTAATTTTTAGAGTAATTAACAGTCATCTATTCAAAAGGAATCATAGAAATTCATATCAATAACTTTGTATGTTCTTATCACAATAATCTCTTCTTAAGATTTTCAACACCCTTAGATAAGAATGTAAAGTATAAAGCCCTTGTTACAGCGATCTATTCTAAACCATTTTCGACCATTATTTTATTTCAGGCAGACAACTCTGAGTGTCTTCCTTAATATCAGTGATGAGAAAGTAAAACTCGTCGCTAAGATAAGGAGATAAGTTCTATGTGACGCAATTCTCCCTCGTCGTTATACTGTCATTGAGTACGGTGTGTAATCCACATGTCTATCGTGATGTATATACATTACTTACATAGCCATTTCAACCACTGCACCTGATCCGTATAATACGTGTATTATGTCCTCAAGTAGTCAAATCGTTAGTGTGATGTTAATTGTTTTTATTTTAAGCAATGCTGTAATATTTTCAGGTGTTCCTCCGAATACAGTAGAAAACCTCTTTAGCCCATATGAAACTTGTTTGTCCAATATTTGATACATGTGCTGATTTAAGTAAGTTATTCATCAATCAACACATAATAGGCTCTGATCTCATGTTATGTTCGAATTACTAAATTCAAGGTTTTTATATAATTGTACTATCGAGCTACGAATACTCAAATCGAATCTTAAATTTTCGAGGTAATAGAAATGCCGAATCGTTTTTTTTATCGGTTGTGTCTCCCAGTTAGATTGATTGTCTCCAACTAATGGCGTCGAAAAATCCTTTCCGGATATCAAACACTTATTATCCTCTACCATGCAGTGTTGCGAAATATATCAATAAATCTCTAATGTAAAATCCATACCAGCACAAAGAATATATGTCTATTATTTGATTCCTCTTGCAGGTGAATAAACAGCATAACGTATTACGACGCCATTTGGTTTACGATTTAAATATATAAATGACAACATCGTTGGGGATAACGAAGCTCCTTGTGAAGAGAATATAACAACAGGTGTAGAGATTTTTTCTCTCATCGTACCAGTACAGCGAAAAAAAATGTCCTACTAACGAAATCGTATGCGTTAAAACAGTACCACTAATAGGTTAATGAGATTCTTTTCTTCAAACTACAATCAGAAAGAAAGTAAACAGAATACAACGACACGATAATCAGAACAACCTATTCTAGTCAAAAATAGAGGGTATATTTATTCTCGTATAGACATAACAACTACAACAATCAACAAACTAAATCAATACATTACAACAAAAACAACTAACAAAATAATGCAACAATCGAATAATAAGCGACTAGATACAGCATAATTAATGGGTGCTTTATAATTATAAACCCACCACGAACGTATATAGTAGCTAATATCTACGAGTCGTTTGTCACTACCCTAACAGCTTACATAGACTTTTATTAACCCAGAATGAGCAATTATATATTTTATTTTTAACAATTTCACATAATAATATAGTTCAAGACTTTTATCTAATAAAGATATAAAAGGTACAACAGCATACTTAATTATCCTTAACTATTTCCATATATTTACCAAGGTCACTTTAAAGTAATAATCTTAGTACTAGATACTAATACATATAACGTAAAACCTATATATTCAACATTATTAATTTAAATGGATCCAAAATATTGATCATGAATACAATCACTCACCTTTTTCCCCAAAGAACCTGGGTGATCTCTAACAATCAATGGTAATAATGTAGCACGTCCTATTCAACCAACTGACCTCTTAAACTGAGCATTTAGAGTATCATTTCGGATAATAGTAAAAGCATAAGAAGTCATAAATGAGACCGTATAGTCTCCAGATAATAACGTAAACGGATTGCCACACTCAAGCTGCTAATCAATCAATCTATTGGTTAATATCATATTAAAAATGAAGGCACTCGAATCATATTTGCATCAGGATGAACTAAGATAATGCAAAATGTACATAAACAGACAAACTAAACCACCACTTAATTCACGAGATTACAAGCGTGGTTAAGCGAACTTGACTGAACACGCCATCCGACCAAGCATCTTTTCAATTCGACTGTTAGAGTGAGTAACAACTGTATTCCAGACAAAATAAATAACGGTCAAATATCATCATCGACACAATATGTTCCAAGACAGTATCGTGCTAACATGATTAATCGTCTAATTCTATATCGAGTCAAGAGTGGCTGGGTAGTACAATTATATGATTCACAAGTAATATTATTTAATCAAATAATCTGTCCAATTGAATCTATGCAGTACGCACCACGAATAATTGTAACATAAAGGCAAAAGTTTTTAATATTCGCAAGCATATATTCTTCCTAACTATAATATGCAAATGTAGAGATTTCCTTTAAATAGCTGCACACACACAATATATTGCTTAACCAACGATCTTTAGCAAATGCAATTAATAAAGTTAACATGCATAACGTCGAACATGAAGGAATTTATAATGTTGAGTCATAGGCAACTTAATACTCGCGTAATTAAATAATCAGCTGAGACATCCTGAACTCATTTCTTCCGTGAGCTTATACAAAGGTAAAGTAGCAAATAGGTCATACAGATTACAGCGATGATAGTTCCACTTTTCTCGCATATCAGCATAGGTAAAGCCGCATCAGTCTAAACAAAATCGTCTAGACCAAAGTAGACCAATCTATCAAAAGGTATTGAACATAACACTGGAACTAAGATATAAACCATCTTCATCAAAGGTTGTCACTACGATTGTTGTAGTAACTAACATCAAAATTGACCTATGGAATTAAATAACCTAGACAATTAAAGCATAAATTTCTTAGGGCTAACCTAACATTAACCCAAAAAAAACTTATACCTAAAGCTCACGTTTCTAAATTACAGACATCTTTCGTCAGTTAACACAGTAAATACGAGTTGAATCAATAGATCTATTGCGCTAGTAGCAAGACTCCAGTGTTATTTTCACATTGTGAATTAGAATATGTAAAACATAACAGTACCATAACTTATCTGTGAGAGTGAAACATTTTTGTTAATCAAAGAGTATCTATGAAAAGCAATCACATATAAGCACCTTCAAGAGAATTAACACCTGAAGAGTATGCTCCTGTAATTGTAACACCTAACGCGTGTTCAGGAAAGTTGAAGTAAATAAGTAGTTTGTTAATTCCTTACCCTGATTTAATTTAGACCCCCCCTCCCTTTTAAATATATCAAATTGTCCATCAACCGGCAGCTTTGCGACAGCGCCCACAATAAACATGAAGGCGAAATTGCCTTACCGCTTACACCCCTTCAGTTGGGTACCCCAGAGATAGTATCGATGCATCTGCTGCATGTTTAAGTGATTCTCCAAGTAGTTTGACATTAGCGGTGTCTTATAACGTGCATAGTCAAATTGCGCTCTCTGTATGATTGCGCTGTTGCAAATAGGTCTACCCGGTTAGTTGAATATTGATATTAGCTGATAATCATACGGGGTCAATGCTTTTCCTGGGATTGGGTAAGGATAAAAATAATCGTCCATATGAACCGCATCAACATCATAGGTCTTACAAGACAGGGTCGTCGCATTCCTCTAGTGGGCGATTTTTCTCTCTGGGGAACCGTTACGTGTATGCGTGTTAATACTACTTGAATATAATTCTTTAACCAATAGCTGTTTCGTTAAGTTTAGGTTACGTTTTGTTCAATTAAGATTACAAGACATGAATGGATGGACTAGTGTTAAATATACTATCCTTAGAATTTTTTAGAGAAGAGTTGCATGAAGTTTTTGTAAGAATGTCGAAGTGATATTACATTGTTTTAGTTTTTAACTGTGTATGTCTGATAGTATGATCGATTAGAAACGATGAGCACTATTAGGTTATAGTTTTTGTTGCATAGTGAGCAATGACCGGGGAATGTGTGAGGTGTGCGCGCGGGTTAGAATATGCTTAGAGTAGGGGTCTATGATATTATAGATATCAATAGAATAGGATGCAAATTAGTACTTTAAATAGTAATACTTCCCAAAACGAGTGAACTTTGATGAAGATGGTGGTAATTCATAAGTTCCAGTTAGGGTTTGTATAATTGGGTATCTTATATGAGGGTTGGTCCACTTTGTTAGGGATTTGTTATTTAGATGATTGCCGGCATTTACAACGGTATTAGGCTGAGTTAGTGCGAGAAAATTCTGCACGATATTGCGTGTATTGATAATGACCTATCTCGGTACTTTACCTTTGATAAGTATGAGAATTTTCATGTTATGTAGGTGGATCAATCTGATGGAGCTGATTATTTCATACGCGAGTATGTTAAGTTGCCTTTGTACATTATATTCTTAGTCTGTGTTATTGATTATGTTAGGGCTTTATTGAGTGCTAAAGCTTATGCAAATTGGATTTAAGACATAATAATTCTGATAGGAACCGTCTCAGAATGACCATAAAGAACTAATTTTATTTTGGCCGTATGTTTGGATTGATATATACTTAATGTTTACCAGTAATGTAGACCTGCAATTGTATGTTTACAATTATTCGTTGGTCTCATGATATTGCGACAAATGATGATAATATTCCTTGTGTGTACCAAATATTACATACATGTTCAATGTTTAATAATAATTAACGTTAATATGTAAAGAGTTATATGCTAATGGAAGAAAAGTAAGTGTAATTAGGTTACGTTGTTTGTATGGCAATGTTAGTATTGATCTTATACAGGTGTAATATATGTTGGAGCTTTGTTAATTTGAAACAACTGTTCATTCGTTTTGCGTTAAGTTGTTTTAGTGTGTAGTTGACCTACATAGTATGTCTTCTAGATTTCATTTATCGCAATGTGCTATGTTTAAGCGGTAGTGATCCTCAATTATGTGAAAGACTATAGTTTTATGTTAGCCATTGGACTATATCGATGGTGTTAGTATAAGTATTAGAGACGCATATGTGTGTAAGCGTATGTTTACCGAAATGAACTCTAGTCAATGCTACGTAAAGTCAGTTCGTAATATGGTACCAATATAACATTGATAGTTAACGTAGGTTATCCTTTTGTATAAAAGTAAAGTCTTGTGAAATTAGGTTCATCCGATTTTGTCTAATGCTAGAGTTCATTCTGCCAAGGTGAGCCCAGCTTTACCTCATGAAATAGCCCTACGCCATTCACTTTAAGACGCGGTACTTCACTCGTCCGCTGTGTTAACGTAATGGATAATATGTTCACAGCTTATTTGTTATTTCATTCTATTCTGTAACAGGAGCTTCGCTAGTTTAAACTTATTTCTTTTTCATGTTGTCTCTCACAATATAATCTTAGTTTGGTCGGGGTTGAATCTCTGCTATGCTCTTCAATTAATGTAAGTAAACATTCCAATACAGTTACCGTTATGCACACTTAATACTTCGTTTATCCGTTCCATATACTAACCGACAACTTATTTTGCTATCCATGTAACTATAATTTGTTTAGTACTGTGTTGATGTTGTATTTCTTCGTTAGTTGTTTGTTACCCTTGTGCTTCAACAGTTGCGTTCGATTTTCTGTGATACTTGAACGAGGAATTTATATACCCTTTATTTTAGACCAACTTTACTATTGGTATACGTAATATCGGTCCGGTGCATGTATTTCTTGTGTGTTCCAATTTACTTTCCTCGTGGAATTCGAATTGTATATAGAAAAGAAACATCTTCATACCCTTTACCTTAATACAGTGGAGTTTAGTTTTAGTCTGCCATAACGATATCCGTTAGTTAAAAATAGGAGAGACTTTTTCGCCTTTTACCAACTACATAAGGGTATCACGATGACATGCTCTCGGGATAAGTTTCAGTGACACCTACTGTTGTTAGATCTCTCAATTAGCTTCGTTATTCCCTAGACAGATGTGCCCTCAAATTTATATTTACTATCGTAACCCATAACCACACATCACTGGCTGCGTCCTTTACGTTCTTTGAGTATCCAAATGCTAATCGAGGATCGCTATATCCTCAAATAGTATCCTTAAATAATTCGTTTCCTCAAATTAGTTGTCCTATGGATAATTTAACATCCAAAGACCTTATCCGCCATATCTCGACGAATAGCTGCAGGGTGGGTACGACGAACGAATAAAAATAACTTCCACGTAGCTTTGTTACCTTGTTTTATCAAACCACAAATCACTCCGATCTTCTCTTTAGTTGTACTCGATATAACCTTTTCATAACAATCGGCGATCACGTACTCTTAGCAGCTCAGCACCAAAAGTCGCTACACTTAGAATAGCCATCCTATCTTCTTGTAGATCTCTCAGTCGTGTCGCCACCACCAAGTCCAATTCGTGTGACACTAAAATAGGTATAAAAACCCTTTATGTACGCCACTACTGGAAACCCATCGATTTTGTGACCTTCTATCGCACATTTGTATAGGTTTCACTGTGGTCCTCCGACGACTCATCTCTGAAATTATACTTCCCACATCATTTACAGCACTTCTTCCCCTTAGAAATCACCCAACACATACCACTCGATATCTTCCTACCTACTTAACATCACCACCTTAACGATGTACATTACTATACGAAGAAACATAATACATTTGAAGCAAAGACAATTACAGTGATTCTGTCTCCGTCATTCCTACTATGATCACGCTATTTTTACATACATCGATAAAAATACTGCTGCAGTTAACCTCGTCTATATGTGCAGATATTATACTACCGCGACGAGTGCTGCTTCATATATATATACTCAGTGTTAGGATACGGAATTCGATTTTGATAATTTCATACCTAGCTCGTTATGAGACGCTGAGAATGTAGTGCTGATCTGAATCTAAAAATATGAACAAATAATATATGGTAATAATTATTTAACTGGTAGTTTCAATGCTATAACCTTTAATGTAAATTATCACTTAATAAATAAATAATAAATAATATACTTACATATATCTTCATATAGGTGTGTGATGAAATTTCTTTTAAGTTAGTATGATATACCTTTGAATTATAGCCATACGTTACCCTAAAAGTTTATGTTAACCTATGTTCTCTAAATAGATGATCTTTAAATATTTAAATATAAAATACTTATCTATATTGTATTTATTTAAGTATTTTATTTATTTAATGGTTTTTTTTATTTGGAAAATCTATATGTTATTATTATTACACCTGAAAACTTGTTATTTTACTGTTCCAAACTTATTAGTACGCTTTAAGTTGTTTAAATACCATAAACGCGTTATATCTATTTTGCCCATTCATTATTGTGTGTTTTAAGTATGTTATGTTTTCTATAATTAGTTTTAGCTTTACAAGAATATAAAAACTTTACATTTGTTCATATACCCATTTAGTATATATGTCTGTGATTAGTATTAAGGGTTATATTGTTCTTATATCACATTGATTTGGTGTTGGCACACATATTCCGACTTCTTATTATGTGTACTGCTTAATATAAGATTACACTGCTTGTCGTGTTGGAGATATGTTTGATCACGAAAGGTACGGAATGGATCTTACGAATGGATTATGTTTTTGCGAGTCTTGTTAGTTACTTTACTGGTGTTAAGTGTGCCCGGGGATCACAGGGGTTCCGTGTAAGATGTTAGTCAGTTTATAATAACTGCCTTAGAGAGAACTGTGTCCAGGCGGTCCGGATTATGATAACTTTATGTTTACATGCTCCTATTATTCTTGTAGTTTCCTACTTAGGATATGAATTAATGTTGAAGCTTTTATTTTAATATTGAAACATTATGTTATACTGTGTGTATGATAATAATACATTCGATGTGTTTCTTCGATTTTTTGAAGTCTATATATAACGTATAAGTTTATAACTTATTAGGCTATATGTAAAGACTTATTGGTTTGAATAAAAAATCTTCTCCCTAGATAAAATTCTCACCTAAGTTACCCTGTTTGAATCAGATGTAAGGTTAACAATAATATTTAGAGATAGTGCCTTAGACAAATTGAAATCATTAAGTAACAGTTTTAATATTGTGACCAGAGTAGGAAAAGTTAGTATAAGTTCATTTTGATGTTTGACATTGTCGAATTATAAGATCTATTAATTTATAACAGATTTATTAGTCGTTAAGTGTGACTTAATTGTATGTCTAAATAGGTGCAATATCTAATTTGTTGTGGAGAGGGCATACTATTTATGGGTAAAAGAACCTAGTGAATTTTGTTAGTACTAGATGCACTTATGACATATGAGACTTTACTGCTCTTTGTGATAACTCTTAATTATGTGCGTATCCAGACCTTATTTTAGATAAGGAAGTCCAATGCTACATCTTTATGTGATAAATTTTATTGAAAATTAAATGTATACTGTTAAGTCAGTGTAGTAATAGTTAAACCGTTAATTATGATTAGAGATATGATCATTGACATAATTGATGAATAAGTACGAAATTTTTATTGAGATGTTATGTTATTTAACTATTAACGTTGTTAAGTGTGATAAACTTTTAGTTAATTGTTAACAGTTTATTCCTAAGTTTAATATTGTAAAATTGGTTTTGATCGTTGTGGGTTATATCATTGTTCAGGATTGATGCTAAGATATTAAGCTTTTTATTAATAATGTGTAGAAAACTTATTTATACGTCATAGTCAATATTATTGTGATTGATTCTATTGTGGATTAATACCGACAAAAATTTACTAGACATGTAATATAGCCTTCTTTTTTTACCAACATAACGTAGGAGAACTATACTGAATCTAAAATTATCATCAAAAGTATCAAAATTAAAGTTCAAGCGTTATGGTACAGTAGTGGATGACAGTAGATGGTTAGGATGGATTGTGGTTTGATTTTAACGATTTACTGCTTTAGTAACCTAACCATGATAGATAAAAACGTAAATTTGTATTAAGTTATAAACATAAAAAGAATTTTATTTTTTTTTAATTTTAATTATTTATTTATTTTCTATTTTTTATTTAATTTTATAATATAAATTTATTTTTATATTTTTATATAATTTATCTTTTTTAAAATAATAATAATATCTTAATTATTTTTTTTTATCTACTCTACAGATCCAATAACATATATATAAAGCACTAGCCATAATATTGTTGTTATTACGACTGTTTATTTAACTACTGGTACGCTCGCTAAGCTGCTCCAGCACCTAGGTATGCCGGTATAGACCAACTTACATCAGTATTCCGATATATATATATATATTTATATACTCAAAATGTAATGAGAATATTTGTATACAAATATGAACTCTAAATAAAGTTACCATAAATTATATATCAGCCTATATTTTACGATTACTAATTTATATTTTTAAATGTGGTGTAGGAGGTCCCCCTTTGGGGGAGGACCCTTTGGGATGTAACTTCGTCTATACGTATCAAATAGAGGTTACGTTATATCCTCACCAAACGTATATATATATATATTATATATATAATATATATA
Source organism: Trachelipus rathkii (assembly GCA_015478945.1). Classification (NCBI taxonomy): domain Eukaryota; kingdom Metazoa; phylum Arthropoda; class Malacostraca; order Isopoda; family Trachelipodidae; genus Trachelipus; species Trachelipus rathkii. The sequence continues at coordinate 46,623 of JABUQX010040397.1, forward strand.
TATAGTATTATATATTATATATATATATTACCAAGCTGATACGTATCATTAGCATCGACTCTGCTGCAGGAGTCGAGGCTTTCATGGATTTCTACTAAAGTCTTTGGAAGAAATAGACCTTCTTATGGGTGGACAGGGTGGTCAAAATATTTCAGAAAGGAGGCAAAATGATTTAGGTGAGGACCTTAAATTAAATTAGCAATGGACTGCAGGAAGTGAACTAACACCAGCACTCCTCTCACCAATGACATCTTTCCCTTCAGCATAGCAGATTTTGTTAACTTGTTCATAAATATAATACACCTCTCCCTAGTTCTGGCGGCTGATAGAGTGAATATTTACGTATTTGGTGGGGATATTTGAGGGCAAACGAGGGTCAGCCTTAATTGCTTTTAATTTTGAGCACCTAATCTTTCTGATTTTTTTCAAGGAGGGTTCTTCAATTCAAGGAGGATTATATCACAGGAAATTCATATTGTTGCAGGGGAAACAATTTAGATTGCTCAGGTGAGTATAATGCGGTAACCGTTAGATAAAGTAGCTTTCCGTTGAGTAAAAGTGGTGAGGTAGATATATTAACCAATTAACTGAATTAACTGACTAGCCTCTTAACCCTTTCACAGTAATATAGATAGTATAAATACTAACCGACTAATTTTTCTTTCTATCAGAATTAACCCATTAATCAACTAACCTCGCCTGTCCCTTCTAGCTTCTGATTTTCGTCGCTGTATTAGATATCTGATTGCACATTCTAAATTTATTGGGTGGTTGGGGACTCAAGTAACAGTTATTAATCGGGATTTCTTTTCGTTCGGGCGCACCGTAGATCCCTAGCAGTTTAATCCGAGTGCACCCTCTCTCTCTCCCACAATGGATCTCTTGTCCTTTGAAGACGACATTGAGGAGGAAGTGGAAAATCTTGAGATTTTGTAAATATTCATTCAATTTTTCATATATTATAAATAAATTTTTTGTAAGGATATATACTATTTAGTATTTAATATTAAAATCTTTTGTGAAGTAGCACATTATTAGCGGAGAGACGTGCGGCTTGCTGATAGCGGAGGTTGATGTTCTGAATAAGTCGGAGGAAGCTCTAGCGACTACGTTTTCCTCGAGGTGCGGAGGTGGCTAGCGACTTCCCCTAAATGAGCGGGTTGCCCACCTCTGATATATATATAGTAGGGTATATTTATATAGTTATATATATAAATACAATATATATATATAAATATTATTATATATATATATTATATATAATATTATATATAAAAAGAGAGAAAGTTTTGATATCATAAGAGTATTTTTAAAAAATAAACTTAATGACAACCACAGTTGCGGTTGAAGACCAGTTGTCCGAGTTGCGGTTTTCAAAATATGTGCGGTTGCTTCGCATTTGCAGTTATTCTGCATTATATATACTTATATATATATATATATATATATATATATATTATATATATATATAATATATATATATTATATATTCATAATATACTTATTATATATAATGTATATATATAGTATAATATATATATATATATATATTAATATATATAAATTTCTAAAATTTCCTCACCAAGAACATCAAACACACAAATAACACCAGATGGGGCAAAACATAAATTACTTTAACAACCAACAAACATGTACTCATGAATCCATCAAAAACCCAAAAATACAAAAAAAAAACTATCCAGAAAACATCCAAACATTCTTACAACTCGCTTCGCAAAGCAGAGTCAAAAACCTAAACACCCTCTAAAAACGGTAAAATCATATAAGCTCTCAAGAAAATAAACCTCAAAATGACCATAATAGAATAACCACAACTGAAAAACAAAGACACTCAAAAACTCATCTGCAACTGGCCCAGGCAAAATGTCTAATAAACAAATAAAAAAAATACCTAGGGAATACCGCTTTAACTCAACTCGCACAAATATAAAACAGTTCCACCAGCCTAAATTTCATTCCCCCATCTGGAAAAAAAACTATCATCATACTGAAACTAAAACCAGGAAAATACCCCTCTGACACATCATATAGCCCCATTTCTCTATTATGAACACTATGCAAACTACTGGAAAAAAAATACTAAAAATAACTCCACACATCACCAAACAAATTCCAACATGGCTTCAAACAAGACCATTCAACCACAACCATACTCAAACATCATTCAACCCACAATCAATAGCCTAAACTCAAAACCCAAACAAAACAATATCATAGCAATTGACATCAACAAAGCCTTTGATACAGTACCTAAACATAACTTGCACAAAATAACAAAATCTAATATCCCACTAAACTAAAGAAATGGATTTTCAATTTATTAGAAAGAACAGCACAAATACAAACAAAATCCCAAACAGTAAACATATCCTCCACACTATTTCACCCCTATGTCACAAGCAATCTCCACAACCACAACAGGACCCACACAAACTTTAAACCTATTGCAGATTACATTACCTACCACTACAAACAGAACATAAACACTGCACAACTTAGTGCAAAGCACAATGTAAAACTCCCAAGTTTGACACGCTCCAACCAAGGCTAACGCATACAGTCATCATAGCTTCTAACCAGAGCCCGTCGGTTGGCATTCACGGACCAGCAATACAACAAGGTGCTCAGACTGCCCGGTTTAAATGCTCGCCCGGATAGCGCGATGATAGCCGGAGTGTTGCCCGATGCTGCGCTGCCAGCCGTATACAGAGATAGTGCAAAATTGAAAGGTCCCTGTTTAAGGAGGCGACTGAAGGACACGTCGAGAGGTGTCAGTCACAAATACTAAGACTTCAGAAAGAGGATTGATCCCTTCGGGGAATCTACTTAGCTTTCGACAGTTTAACTAATAAATAATAAATAAATATAGAGTGAGAGAAATACCATAACAGACCAATAACAAATCTATAACCAGACAAAACCATCGAGACGCCTATCGGGTTGCTTAAATGATGGTGCTAGTCTCATGTCTCTCAGAAGACTAGACCTTCTCGTGTCATGCTGGGTTTAGAACCTCACAATAGAATGTTCGACATTGTAGAGCTATCGCTTTATTCCTAATCTCGATCGCTTCATATCCCGCCACAAGGCGTTATACAAGCGGTCAGAGAGGAGTATACGTACAAAGGTTCGACCGCGTCGGGGTGAGCCTCCGCCTCTATATACATCCAGAGACTGGAAATTTACCCTGTTTCGATGCTTAACACATACATAGCTTTTATACCAAGTTTCAGACCTGTGGCGCTATATATCTTATTCCTTCATATCGAAAAAGGGTGCCGCGGGACTGGGTACCTTACTACTGGTTATAAACTACAGCATTATACTAATCTATATATGATATATATTTAAAATGACTGACTTTAAAATGAATCATGACATTGAAAACAAAAAGATAAATGTCATTAATATATATTTATATAATTATTATTAATTAATTATATTATTAATATTATATTTAGTATTCTGTATTTATATTATTAACTGTAATTATATTATTATTGTATTAGTTATATATATTATGAATTTTTTTAGCAAATATAGTAATTTATATTTATTTATTTGTCAATGAGATAAATGTTAATAAATGAGCAATTATTTTATAGTATCAATAAAAGTATCACTAATAAAAGTCATGTCCCCTAATTTTTAGTAATCTTTATTTAAAGTTTAAATAAGGTTTATATGCTGTAGTTAATTGTAAGATATTATTCTGTTTTATATACTATATTGCTTTCAATTAGAATATA
>JABUQX010040398.1:0-5000 GCA_015478945.1 Trachelipus rathkii
GGCCGAGGGCTCCGCGGCGCCATATCCCGCGTTACCGCCGCGCGTGCGCCGCAGGCGCAATATTGCCGCACGAATGAAAATATAATATATTCATATATTTATATATAATATTATATATATAATATATATTATATATATATATATATATATATCTATATTAATATAATATATATATATATATATATTACTATGAGTATTCATTTTTATTTCATACACTTAAACATTTTTTTAAAAAACATTTTCGCGACCTAACTGTAACTCATTACAGACATCTTTTATATTTACTTAAACTTTTTAATTTATAAATTTTTAAAAATTGGATAAGAAGAAAAAAACAGAGTGTCTGATATATAAAACATTTTTTTTAACTACAATTGTACGAATTTTTATTATTAAATACATTAACATTACATACGCTTAAAGCAGTAAATCAGTAATCAATAGAGTGTTTACCTAACACCTAATGGGATTAGTAATGCTTTTGTTTTACTGCATTTACTGCTTTAACTCATGTTTTTACTGCTTTAACTCATATGTTTTTAGTAATTTAACTCACATATTTATTTAAATTCATACTTAAAGCAGTAAATCAGTAAATGTGTAAATCAAACCAATAGCACAAGGGGTTAGTAATGCTTTTGTTTTACTGCTTTAAACTCATATGCTTTAACTCATGTTAAACGGTTGCAACTCATTAGTTTTGCTGCTTTAACTCATTATATTTATTAACATTACATACTTAAAGCAGTAATCAAGTAAATCAATAGAGGTGTTACCTAACGTCAAAGGGATTAGTTAAAGGGATTAGTGATGCTTGTTTTACTGCTTTACTAGCTAAAAAAAAACAAAAAAAAAAAAAAAAAAAAAAAGTAAAATTATTTAAAAAAAAAAAAAAAAAAAAAAAAAAAAAAAAATAACTCTTTTTTACAGCTTAAATACATAAGAAATAGTGGTTTGGTCATAATATTTACTTACATTCACATACCTTAAAGCAATAACTGACTATTTCAATCGAGGTGTTACCGAAATCGAAAACGTAAATCATTACACTTTTTGTTTTACTGCTTTACTGCTTTAACTCATGTTTTAACTTTCTGCTTTACTGCATGTTTTACTGCTTTACTTCATATGTTTTACTGCTTTTCTGTTTTAACTGCTTTAACTCATATATTAATTAACATTATGTTTTTTTATTTTGTTTTAATACTTTTATTTATTTTATATTATTATTTTTATTTATTTTTATTATTTTTTTAATATTTTTATTATTTTTTATTTTATTCATTATACTTAGTTTATTTACTTCATGCCTATTGTTATTATTATTAGAACACACATAACACACCACACCCACACCACACACACACAACACACACACACCACACACACCACACACACACACAACACACTCACACACACATATACACGTATAATTTTATTAAAAACATTTTATGTTTTAATTAAGCACGTACATTTAACATTACTCATTCAAATATAACTAAAATTATTTTCAAAGTTTCTTAAAACTTCTATATAAATCAATCATTATCTTTGAACAAAGATATTATTATTAACTGTTTAATACTTTTTGTTTATAAATTTTAACTATTCAAGTTTTAAAAATAACTTTTACTAAAATTTTATGAAATTTTATAAAAACATATATTTTAAACGTCTTAAGCAATAATATCAGTAAATCAGTAAGGTCAGCCCTAGCACCCCTCTACACACAGCTATGCCACGTTTTTGTCTATTGACTTACTGCTTTTACATCATCTTTAGCCATGTATTAAGTATAAAAATAACAAAATAAGTTCTCTTCTCTGGCTAGATAACATGTTATTTTATTTAAAATCATTTCTAGGTTTTTATTTAAAAAATAACAATTATTCACTTACTTTTATATTATTCGAATTCATTCATTGTTAACTAAAATATTTCAAAGTTTTTTTAGATAATTCGGATTTTTCTTTATTATTTTATTATTACTCTATGTAACATTGACAATCCCATCACGAGAAAACACACACAACCCGCATCCTTACAGATAACGAAACTGACTCTCTCTGTAAAATGTGTTGAAATAACTACTTTAAGCCTAAATTTTAGGATAATCCTTTTTGTATCCCGGGCGATTTAGGCCTAATTCAGGTCAAAATATATTTAAAACTGACCTTTTTTCTGTAAAAATGTGGTGCAATATAACTACGTAGGCCTAAATTTAGGCCTAAATTTAGGAAATGGCTTTTTGTATCCAGGCTGATTAAGCCTAATACCAGTCAAAAGGTAATTCCAGTAGATTTATTCATTGTTATGTTATTATTATTTTTATAAATATATTTCAAACTGAAAACATGCTGGCATCGTAAGATCCTTTTAAGCAGGTAAGAAAGGAAATGTTTTCTTACTTTGTGACTTGGTCGGAGAAGATCACTATCTCTAATATGCTTCGTATGTGGATTGGTCGAGAACTATTTTTATTCGTCTTTTGAAATTAACTTTGTTATTTAAACTTGTATTTGGAGGCAGTGTGTTTTAATTATATTTTAGACCCCACTCATTTTTAAAAATCATAGTCATTTTAGCTGTTTAAGCGGTGCACAAGTTATCTGATTTGTATAAAAGTGTTTTATTTTACTAAGTGTATATCATATTTATAATAATACTTACATTGAGGAATAATTATTAATTTCACTACAATAGATAATAATTAATTCACTAGATTTTTAGTAGATCACGTGAAGCAAACGCAAGAGCGCCCGCAAGCGCGACCCGGTGCGTAACCGACGCATGAACCCGCCCGGCGTAATATTACTACGCGTCGCGAAAATATTTTTCTTTATGATACACCGTTGTAAACTTTCATTTTTCATTTTGTATTTTCAATATTACCGTTCCTATATTATGAATCGTCATTTAATTTCTTACTTCGAACATTTTTAATTTTATTTATGCTCTACATTCCATTAATAAAGTTTTCTTGAAAAACATTTAGTTTTGAAAAAGATCATTTTGTTTTGTAGAAAGCAGTTTGTTTAATTTATCCTAAAGTTATAATTCCTTGAGGGAAATAGAACAAATAGTCCGGATGTGACGCTGGCCATGTTCCTCTTTGTGGTAATGCTTTAAGAATCTCTATTCGTTTAAGGAATGTAAAAACAAGTTTTATATACCTTAAAGCTACACCTACATAGGACGTAGAGTTTTAATGTATAGAAGTTATCCCATTCCCTTCCTTTTCAAGGTATGTCTTTAAGGTTTTAAATCTTCTCTATGTATAAGTTTGAAAAAAGTTGTTTAATCTAAAATATTATTAACTATATTACAATCTGCAGCTTAAATAGACATCATAATAAAACTTACCCCTCCCTTGTACAATCCGTAATTTCTCTTTATGGATTTCAAGTATTGGTATCATATTATTATACTTCAAAATTACATCGAAGTATGTAAGTTCATAACCTCTTCTATATCAGCTGTTTGGTGCATTCGGTAACCATCGAGAATATCTCACCTGGTTTGTAATAAACACAGATATACCAGGAATTTAAATACTAAGGCGCTTGAACACATGTTATAGGTTCGTAAATATACCTTGATCAGTACACAAACTAATATTATACATACTGAATGGGATGGTGTCCAAAAGATATTATCCTCTGGGATGTATGCCCTACCACTTTAAATACAACGCTCTCATATTTTCGCGACCGCGTAGTTATATGCGCACGCGGCGGGTTCATGCGTCGGTTCCGCACCGGGCGCTCTTGCGGCGCTCTTGCGTTTGCTTCACGTGATCTACTATAATTCTAGTGAATTAATTATTATCTATTTCTAGTGAAATTATAATTATCCTCAAATGTAGTATTTATTATAAATATGATATACACTTAGTAAAAATAAAAACACTTTTAATACAAATACTTGTGCACCGCTTAACAGCTAAAATGACTATGATTTTAAAATGAGTTGGGGTCTAAAAGATAATAAAACACACCTGCTAAATACAAGTTTAAAGAACAAAGTTAATTTTCAAAAGACGATAAAATAATTCTCGACCAATCACATACGAAGTCATATAGAGATAAGGATTACTCCGACCAATCACAGTAAGAAAACATTTCCTACAAAACTGCTTAAAGTATCATATAGGTTGAAAAAGACTCATATAAAATTATTTATAAAAATAATAAATAAGGTAATATTTGTGTTTGCTGGAATTACCTTTTGACCAGGTATTAGGCTTAAATCAGCCTGGATACCCAAAAAAGGCTTATCCTAATTTAGGCCTAATTTCAGGCCTAACGTGTTATTGCACCACCATTTTAGCAGAAAAAGGTCAGTTTGGAATATATATTTTGGACCTGGAATTAGGTCTTAATCGCCCCGGGATACAAAAGGATTATCCTAATTTAAGGCCTAAAGTAGTTTATTTTCAAACATATCACGGAGTGGTGTTGAGGCTTTTGGATCGGTCAGGAGGCGGTTGTGTGTTTTCTTGTGATGGATTGTCAATGTACATAGATAATAATAATAATAATAAAAAAGAAAATCCGAAATTATTTAAAAAACCTTTGAAATATTTTCAGAGAGGTTTGTCTCCCCTTCACTGTAAGTGAAAATTGTTATTTTTAAACATAAAAACCTAGCATGATTTTAATAAAATACATGTCTATGCTAGCAGAGAAGAACTTATTTTTGTTATTTCTTATACTTATTACATGGCTAAAGATGAATGTAAAGCAGTAAGTCAATAGAACAAAACGTGGCAAAGCTTGGTGTAGAAGGGTGCTAGGGGCTGGCCTTACTGATTTTACTAATTTATTGCTTTAAGGTACGTAAAATATGTTTTAATAAAATTTCATAAATTTTAGTAAAAGTTATTTAAAACTTGATAGTTTATAAAATTTATAAACAAAAAGTATTAACAATTTATATAAATTCTTTGTTCAAAAGATAATGATTGATTTTTATAGAAGTTTTTAAGAAACTTTGAAATC
>JABUQX010040398.1:10000-17500 GCA_015478945.1 Trachelipus rathkii
TATTCTATAACTTTTTTAAACGAAATCCTTGATATAAGTTATCTTTTAACCAGAACCTTGATATATTCTATATCTTTTATAAACAAAACCTTTGATATAGGATATATTTTAACCAGAACCTTGATATATTCTATACCTTTTATAAACAAAATCTTTGATATAAAATATCTTTTAATAACCAGAACCTTGATATATTCTATATATTTTATAAACAAAATACTTGCTATAAGTTATCTTTTAACCAGAACCTTAATATATTCTATATCTTTTATAAACAAAATCCTTAATATAAGTTATCTTTTAACCAGAACCTTCATATATTCTATACATTTTACAAACAAAAAACTTGATATAAGTTATCTTTTAACCAGAACCTTGATATATTCTATAACTTTTTTAAACAAAATCCTTGATATAAGTTATCTTTTTATAAACCAAACCATTGACATAATTTACCTTTTTGAACCAGACTTTGATATAACATATACAAAACTTGTTATAAACCAGATCCTTGATATTATCTGTTTCATAAACCGGACCTTTTATATAATTTATCTTTTTTAAAAACCAAATCCTTGATATAATATATCTACAGTAATCAGAACTTTGATGATTTATTTATTTCTAAAAAGATATTTGATCTATCTCTTACAAACCATACCCTTGAAAAATCTATCTTTTGTAAATCAGTCCATTTATGTATCTATTTTATATAGACCACAGTCCACAACTATTATATAATATATCTTTTGAAAGCCAACCTTTAATAGGATCTCTCTTATATAGACCACACCTTTTATATAATCTATCTTTTGTTAACCAGACTGATGATGTAATCCATCTTTATAAGATACACATTTTATATTAATCTATCTTTTGTAAACCAGACCTTTGATATATTCTATATTTTATAAACTACGCCACAGATATAATCAATTAATTATCTATGAACCACGCATTTCATATAATCTATTTTCTATATATCATGCCATTGACACAATACTTCTTTTATAAGATAGACACATCATGAAATAATCTTTCTTTTAAAGCGAAACCCTCGATTTAATCTATTTTTTTATAAACCAAACCTCATAATATATATAATCTACCTTTCAAAACATGCAAGCTGAACTGTTTCAAGTTCCTAGAAGAATGTGTTCGTCTCTCCATCGAAAAAAAGTTCTGGTCATTAATTTTCATCCTCTATGCTATTGGCTTTATAAATTCAATACTGGGCAGTTTCTTAGTCGAAATAAAATTTTGAACATTTTACAATATTTTGTGTTAATTAATTAAGAACGATTATTATTAAGAGATGTTAATTAATTAAAATATATTAAAAATGTAACTACATATTCTTGCTTTAATATTTTCTAATTTTTTAACAGGTTCTGAGAAATCAATCCCCAGACGATATATTTCACAAAGAAATGCACACCAGCATTGATTCGTCTACTGGGCCACTCTGGCGAGCCAAGTATATAATGAACAATAAAACAGGAGGAGGAACTAATGCTACTACAAGAGATATAATATTCACTTTTCACCACTCAATTTCTGACGGTTTCACTGCTTTTCATATATGCAACAGTTTTTTAAAAGTTTTAAACGATGTCATTAATGGAAGTGTGCAGGAATCTTATTGTTTTGGACAACTCAGCGAAGGACAAGAAACAAACGAACTGATAGTTCAAAGAATGGAATATCTCAATAATAATCCTGAATATTATGCTGAAATTCAAAACTTTCTGGCTGATTTCGAAAAAGAAAAGGTTAGATTCTTAGAATTCTTTCCAGTACCCACTGATACACCAAAGATGACCAGACATATTTGCAGAGAAATTGACAGGGAAACAAATGAAAAGATATTAAAGATTTTTAAATTTAAAAAGATATCTTTTCATTCTGGATTTACTACTGTAGCTAACTGGGCCCTTATGGAACTTTTCACTGAAAATGGACTAACCGATGAACAAGTAAATGTGAAAGCTTTCCACTTGCTTAACCTTAGAAGATATTGGACGTATGAATCTGTGTGAGGGTATTTGCGATGTACCTTGAAGAACATATGATTGCCAACCATCCTCACCAAAACATCAAGAAAAGGAAGCTCGTTGCATTTTTGGCAATATGCTAGAGATTTTAACGAGATGTTGAGAAATGAAATTGAAGAGTAAACAGGTCTTGAGTAAAACATAGTAAACGGCGGGCATGATGTCAAGGACCTGATTGAAGAATTTTTCAAAGCAGGATGGAGAACAACACTTATCCCTCCACGCCTAACTAACACTACTAACCAATATGGGAGATTTATCATCTAAGTGCAAGGCCGGGGAGATTATGTAAGCATAAAATGGCTTGCAAGATGCACTTGCCAGCCCACACTCAACTGAAACAACTAACCCAAAAAACCTTCATGGACTCAATATTTTTCCAAACTATGAAGGAAGATTCTATATGGATTAGGTTATTCCCACATATTAGTAAAGTGATGAACATGCCAATTTATATGCAGACAAAATAATAAATAAATTAAAAGTTATAGGGAACTTGCAATAAATTACCTCTAGGATTTTTTAGATTTACCTCATTTGGTAAGAGGGATCAAATTACACTCACCAATCATTTGAGGCTCTAGCGATGATTAATTTTGTTAAATTGTTAAAAAAAAATATAAAATATTATTGCATTATAAACAGGAAAAGAACATCCCTCCCCTCTCCCCCCCAAAAATAATTAAAAAAATAAGGAACTAGAGCATAATAATAAGGAACTAGAGCATAATATCAAGTAACTAGAGCATAATATTAAGGAACTAGAGCATAATATATTCAAAGATTAACTGTTAAATTTTCTTTAAATAAACTTATTAAATTTATTTAGAACTTTATTTTATGAGTAAATTAGGTTATCTCAAATTTATTTTATACACAAATATTTAATGCATTTTATAACTTAAATTTATTTTTATTTAACCAATTTCTTTATTTTGGAGGACAGCAACTCTCATCCCATTCGCCATTGTTTTTTATAAAAGATGTAACTAAAATATTAAAACTCTAATATTTTGTGATCCACTTGACAATTTTTATTTTCAAATTACACTTTATAATTTAATTGATTTAATTTCATTAGACCTCTGATTCTCAAGAAATTAAAATGGAATATAAAACATGGCTATTCAGTAGGATCTTTTACCGAAAAGGTATATTTAATATAATTTTGTATTTTTCCCACTTTAGAAGGTATTTTTTTAACCAATAAGCATAAAGATTAAATTTGCCAAGTAATAAGTTTAAATCTATTTTACCTAAAGTAACTTAAATAACCTTACTTACTTACTTACTTACTTACTTACTTACTTACTTACTTACCTCTTACTACTTACTTACTTACTTACTAACGCTAACTAACCTACTTTAAATATTATAATTATACTCATTTTCTTATGCACTAATGTAAATTTGTTTTCCCATTCCTCCTCTCCATGTAAAATTTTATCCTCTTTTTCCCACAAAAAATTTACAGGAGAAAGATCTTACCGAATGTCCATAAAACATAATAAAATAGAACCTATAAGAAATCACATGGTCTTATCAAGTTTGTCCCAGCCAAAATGAAGTATGACTCCATTAGCTCGTCTTCGATTTAAAATTTATTCACGAAAAATTAGGAGAAAATATGAAAGGGGTGCAATTGAAAAAATTGTAAACTTTGAGATAAGTATAGTAAGGGATAAATCAATCATCAAATCGATTTTAGGGAAAGAGATTCAAGTAATTAGTTTATCTGATATAAACTTTGGCATTTTTAAACTTGTAATAACTTTATTCTTTTCTGAACAACATCAACTTTTAATATAATATTTCAAAGAGATTCAGATTATTAGTTTATTATCTGAAAAATGTATATAATAATTTATATAATAATTTCTATATTATTAGTATAATATATATATATATATGTTACTAATACTATATTATAATTAATATATAATATTATTATATATATATATATATTATATATAATATATTATATATATTATTAAATATTATATATATTTATATCATACTTTCATCTACATCGTCTACTATATTAATATTTAATCCTACCTTATGAATAAAGTACATCTATACTAGTCTGGTTGTGTACATGTAGTGCAACGTTATATATTATTATATATATATTATTTAGACTCTACATATATAATCTCCAACTAAAAGATACAAGATTACAAAGATACAAAAGATAAATCTTTAAATCGTAAGAAAAAAATAATATATAAATTTATTTATTAATACATCAGTGTTGGGTATTAACATATTTAGTCGACGCAAACTTTGTTATTGAGCTGGTCCAAGCATATAACTGCCGATATCGCAATTATTATTCAGGTTGCAGGTTGCTGATTGTCGCCGCAATTATTTTAAATAAGTGGCGAATTGGGCTTATGCGACTACTTTATTTATATATGCTATAACTCTCATTAAAACATGTTATATACAAATCAACAGAAAACACCTCTCTGGACTAACTTCGTCACCCGCGAGCTCATGATCTCCCTAACATCTATAATATTAAACAAAACAACAAAAAAACTTCTAACTTTATCTCCTAATATCACTGTTAAAATAATATAATCTAGATGTCTATAATCTAATCACACTCGGTACAACACAGCATTAATTACTATGCTCTAAATCTACTGTTTCACAAGAAATCATAGTAAACCCTATAACCTTCTCAACTAACACGCTACTGAGTTCTACAATTTTGTATGCCCACAATAACGACACAGCTAAGTTCAATTCCACAGCCCGTAAACACTCAATAAAAATTCACACATATCATGATATAGCACGCAGAATAACATATATATGCATAACGAGTTTAGCATATTATCATTATGTTTCACGAACATCTAAAACACGAGACCTAATCTAACCTTGGATGTAACAATCGCAAGGACGGGTAATAGCTATCCCTGCAACGACTATGCACTTTTACACTCTAAAAAACACTTACTCGAGGTCTCGGACATTGAACCTAATCCTTCTCTAGATAGCCTTCTGAGAAACTCATAAGACATATCGAGAAATGAGCAAAACAATCAGTAAGGATAAACAATCTCAGACTCTCGCAAAACCCCCATTGGCATCATACCTACATATAAGAAGTCTTCTCTATCGACAGCCTAGAGATCAATAACTGCAATACGGACCAAACAGGTGATCGAGACATCAATGGTATTTAAACTGTATCTAAGTTTTACCGCAGTTCTCTATAATGTTACATAGGCTCCAGAAGAAAAGTCCCTCTACAGTCTGCTTGATCACATATTTCAAATGGCTACGTGGAGAGGTAAGAAAGCTATTCTTACAATGTATATATTTGTTATCCCACGACACATCACCTATGAGAGATTTAGAGACCATATGTCTGGCGACAGCGGCGGAGGCAATCCGTTCTACATCGAGTGAGAGCGCGCACTCAGCTATACACATGGCGACAGATACATAGCAGCAGAACGTAATGCTCTCGATCATCAAACAAATCATTTCAGTTACTTTAACGTTACAGTACCGCCAGCTTGGCACCTATCATGCCTCCTCCAATTCACTTAAATAAACATTCCATTACTCAACTAAACTCCCAAAAACGTGGTAGTAAACACTATGAGATAGAGAATATGCCAAGATTATATATAATATCTCAGAGTCACACGAATAACGTTTAGTAGTAGCGGTAAAATAAGCTAATCTCCGCGTGGGCTACCAGGCGGACAGTCACGAAGAGCAGAGAATCATATCTAGAGCCACCAAGTAACAACAATACAATCGCCCAACTTAAACTATCGCCATCTTCAACTTGGCTACCCACTTGCTGATAAAACACCACTTATAAAAAACTCCCAAATAACACGATACACATCACTTAAAGAATTCAAAACAGGATGTCACATCAACACACTAGACGAAGAAAGCCAATAATAACTGACCCCAGACACTCTATTTGCATGTGATAGCACACAGATTCCTTTACCCAAAATTCCAAATATTCAACACCAATATAAGTCGTCCATTATATCGAGCGAGTTGCCGCGTCTAAATACAACTAGTATACGCGCAGCAGCACACGACACAAACAGTCTCATCCATTCTTCACCAGCTAGCAGTATTTACAAACAAAGCTACTAGTCTTTTTCTCACCTCCACCAAACATCACATCATACACCAAACAAATTTCACACGACACTAACAGATAAACTACTTAAAAATTAAATTTTCACTACAAACATACATTATAAACAAAAACATCCACTAGAAATTATCCTACAGACTTCAAACGACAATCACCAGAACCTAGCAGTCATTCCTGGCCACATTTATAGTGTCCCACCACCCGTATAGCTGACAATATTGACATAACACAAGATTCCATACTCACCCAACCACCACATAAATCTGTCAAAACTGTAATCCATGATCCGGAGACAATCATCTTCACTTTTTCTCCCCTGTCTAACCTCAACCTAGAGCAATCTGGAATATTTCATCCCTGGAAGATCTCTATAGAAGGCCAGAGGCGTCGGCGGGGTACCATGATGGAGTGTAATATTTATACTTAAGATATTATAGTATAAATATATATATAATATATATATATATACTAATATATATAATATTATATTATATATTATATATTATATATATATATATATATATATATATAGTATATATTATATAAATTTATATATATATATATACTATATATCCTTCATCGTTCGAAAACAGATTTTGAAAACCTTAAAATAAAAATTTATTAAACATCAAGCCAAATTTCTTTCACAAAAGAATATGATTAAAATTATCTGAAATGGAGAAGCCGCTTTTCTCTCTGTTTGTCTCATCCAAATTTTGCCAAGGCCTTATTTCAAAATAACTTTGCTCCTTTTTCCATTCTTTCTGAAAGATTTCCTTAGCTTTTTTTCTTCTTTCAAAAGCTATTTATCCAGTCAAGGAAAACATTCCTTTCAATGTTTTTCCATCTTTTATTTATTTCTTCCTTTTTCTTGGTCTACATATATTCACACACACACACACACCTACACACCTACCTACACACACACACACACATATATATATATATATATATATATATATATATATATATATATATATATATATATATATATATTATATATATATATATTAATAACTATATACAACACACACACACACCACACATATATAATATATATAATATCCTATATATATATACACCTACCTACACACACATATCTACACACATATATAATATATATATATATATATATATATGTACGCAACACGGAGAGAACTGCAATCGCAAAGCCCGATAAATTATGTATAGATCGATTGTATTCACATATTTCCTTAGAGATCAATTGACTAAACTATGTCTTTCTCTTCCAATTTTTTCCAAATTTTTCACCATGAATGGAGGAAAAGGGTTAAACAA
>JABUQX010040398.1:37500-50000 GCA_015478945.1 Trachelipus rathkii
GAAAAAAAAACCGGTGAGCAAAGGGGGGAAAAATAAATTAATATTTTGAATAGTTTAATTGTTAATTTATAAACTAATGAAATAAAATTTTAAATGAAAATATTTTTTTTTTTTTTTTTTGTCGAAGAAACAAAAAAGGACAAAAAGTTTATATCGAAAAACAAAAACAGTAGAGAAGCGAATATAAAACAAATAAATGAAAGAGAACTGACCACACTCACACCCCTACACAAATATACTAATACACACACAAACACCCACCCACAAACACTCACACACAAACACACACACACACACACACAAACCAAACAGACATTGCAAAAAAAAAAACACTCACACACAAACACCCACACACACACACACAAACAAACAGTTATTGCTGGAAGGAAAAACCAAATGTACGTAAAGAGGAAACAGGACAAAATATAAATATTTTTTTTATTATTGATAAAAAGGAAGAAACACTTTTAGGGAAATTGCCTCAGCAGATTGCATTACTACTACTATGTAAATAGTACTTCAACTATTCTTACTATATCATTATGGCGATTAATAAGAATAATAATAATAATAATAATAATAAAGAAGTAATAATTAATGATAAATAAGAAAAGTATTTGCAATGAAATGAATAATAATATAATCATAATAATATAAGTAATAAATAATAATAATAAGTAATAATAAATAATAATAATTAATAATAATGAATAATAATATAATAATATAATAATAATAATAATAGATTAATAATATAGATAATAATAATAATAATAATAAAAATAATAATAATAATTTAAATATATTATTATTATTATTGTTATTATTATTATTATTATTATTATTATTATTATTATTATTATTATTATTATTATTATTATTGATTATTCATTAAGTTATTATTATTATTATTACTTAATTATTATTATTTATTATTATTATGTGATTGATATAGGCAATACAATTATAATCAAAAAAGAGGAAGTGTGAAAGTGACATGTGGAAAGATTGAATTAAATATAGAAAACTTTTACTTTTTTATATATAGGATTTATATTTGGGTTGGCCGAGCACCGGAAGTTTCCTCTCCGCACCTTGAAGCACCGCAACAGTACCGCAACAGCACCGCACCAGGAGGTCGTGAACAAATACCGCGCCACACAGAACCAAGAGTTTGTGAATCAGCACCGCACCACACAGCACAAATAAGCATTATAACAGCACCGCACCGCACCGCACAGCATCAAAAGGCCTTGCACCAGCATTGCACCTCACCGCACCGCACCACACTGCACCGACAGTCATTTATTTTTTCACACCGTCAGTACCAAAATGAGTTAGCTATTCATTTTGCATGTTATATTCCCTCCCGCAAGTGAAAAATAATATATTGAAACTTTGAGTAATTTATTCAAGCGATGTTGAGCTTACAGTAAAGAGGACAGTTATATTTTTGTCCTTTGTTTATCCTGCTCTGGACTTCAGGAAAATAATACTCACAGAATATTTTCATTGCCTAAGCTAGAAAATGGAAATCTTCAGCAGATTTTACCAAAGGAATCTGTTCTACATCATTTTTTCTAACATTCTTTCCAAGTGAATGAGACTATGATAGTACCAATCTGATTAGACGCAAAGGTTAAAAGGCTGGGCTGGAGTCTTGGAACAATATAATGAAACTAAGAAGAAGATTAATTGGTAAAGGAAGAATTGAAGCAAAATTAAGGCTCAGGAAAAAATTCTGAAGAGAATCAAATCCTAAGTTTACTTTATTTTAGTTTGTATGATATATTATATATATATAGTATATATATATATCATATATATATATAGTATGATATAGTATAGTATAGTATATATATATATATAATACGTATATATATATATATTATATATATAATATATATATATATATATATATATATATATATATATATATAATTAGCATAAACACTTAAATGCTATAAATAGATACCTTTTTTGTTTTTGGGAAAGAAAATTTGAATTTTAAATCAATCAATGAGACATTTGAAAGTGATTATTATTATATTATGTATTATTATTATTATTATTATTATTATTATTATTATTACTTATTATTATGTATTGATTAAGTTATTGATGTATGTATTATTATTATTATGTTGTTAATCATTATGTTAACCCTATAATTATTAATGTATTATTATATTGATTATTATTATTATTTTTTTATTTATAATATTATTATTATTATTATTATATTATTATTATTATTATTATTATTATTATTATTATAAAAGTTTTTGATTTCATGTTCCAACGTTCTAAATAATTATTTTTGTACGTTATTTAGTTTCTTTAAAATAAATTTTGAAAATAATTTACAAGAGAAGAAGAAGACTTTACTGTACATAGATTTCACGACGCGTTTCGTCTCTATACAAGAGACATCTTCAGAGGATTACAAGAAATAATCCTCTGAAGATGTCTCAAGAATAGAGACGAAACGCGTAGGGAAATCTAATGTAAATGAACTCTGCTCTTCTCTGTAAAAATTATTTTCCAAAAAAATTATTTCAAGGAAACTAAATCAAAGTACAAAAATAAATAATTTAGAAAATTGGAGAATGAAATCGGGAACTTTTATAAAATCAGAGGCTGATATTGAATTCCTATATTATTATTATTATTATTATTATTATTATTATTATTATTATTATTATTATTATTATTATTATTATTATTATTATTATTATTATTATTATTATTATTATTATTATTATCAAAACACAGTTTTCATTTATCATTCATCATCTCACTTATTATTAATTATAATTATTATTAATTATTTTATTATTATATATTATTATTATATTATTATTATTATTATTAATTATTATTAATTATTATTATTTATTATTATTATTATTAATTATTGATTATTAAAAAGTATGATTCAATAATAAATTTAAAAGTAATTATTCTTTTATTTTCTAAATATTATTATAAAATATTAAAATTATTTTATTATTATTATTATTATTAATTATTATTATTATTATATATTATTATTATTATATTAATTATTATTATATTATGTATTATTATTATTTTACTAATTATTATTATTAATTATTATTATTATTATTATTTTTATTATTCATTAATTATTATATCAGCATCATCATCCTTAGTACAAAATGGACATTATCAACATTCGTATACTGCAATCTTTTCTATATTATTATTATTATTATTATTATTATTATTATTATTATTAATTATTATTATTATTACTTTTAATTATTATTATTATTATCTAATACTATTTTCCTTTTTCATTTATTCTCTCTCTCTTCTGTCTTCCCTAACCTTTACCAATTCCCAAATCTTATGATAACTTTTTTCCTTTGTTAGTCCATCCGCTACTTGTAATCTATTGTTTATCCACTCTATATCTTGTATAATTCCCCCTTCCAATTTTTCGTTTATATTCAACAAGTCTATCCTTAACATCCTGTTTTTCACACCTGTTTCATATCTCATTTTCTTTCAACGATTTACAATCTGTTTTTACTATAATTTTCATTCCCTTTTTGTCTTCCTTCACACCATTCACTTCTTCCCATAAATATTTTAAATATTCAGCCCATTCAACCCCTTCCACCATACTCATTGTCTCGCTTGCTAATGTAGACCCCACTACTCTTTTTGCCACTTTAGACTTCCATACCACAGGATTTTTCCTTCCATTTTTATCTTTCAACATCACACAAAAACCTATTTGCATTTTCCCATCTTCAGCATTCCCAAAAGATGCATCCGCAAACACTTCAAGGGTTAATCCCTCCCTTTGTAACCCCTCTATATGTATTTCCACCTTCTTCTTTTTCATTCTTTTCACTACCTTGTTTAATTCTTTGAAATTATCATAACTGGCTTTATTCAAATTTCTGCCCAATCTACTGACTTGAAAACTAACATCAGGTCTTGTATTCTGTGCCAGCCAGTTCAATTTACCCAATACGAACCTATACATCGTTTGATCATTAGCACTAAATTTTTCTTTTCCCCTATTTCCCTCTATATTCACTTCACTCACCATCTCCCTTATATATCCATTTTGACTCATTCTTATTATCCCCTTTTCATCTTCAATGTCTATTCCCAAATATTTAAATTTCCTTTCTCTTCTCCCAATTTTCAATTTTCCCTTTATTCCACCCATTATTTTCTCATGAAAATCCCTCTTGCCTCCATACACTATATCATCAACGTGTATCCCCATTATCCCCATTAAATCCCCTTCCTTTCTCCAATAAAAATTTTCTCTACTTGACTACCTTTTCCTCCACTTTCCAACACAATATCCCTTATGCTCTCGTACCAATTTCTTGCTACGTCCTTCAACCCATACACAGCCTTATTCAGTTTCCAAATGTTTTTTGTCTCTGCCTCCTTAGGTGGAACCAGAAAAACCTCTCTCTTTTTATCTTTCCCTTGTAGGTATGCCGTTTTAACATCTAATGAATGCAATTCCCAATCGTGCATTTTCATCATTATCAATAGTAATTTTAATCCCTCGGCAGACATTGTAGGGGCTTCACATTGTATGATGTTATTGTCAAAGTTTTCCATGAAACCTTTTGCTACTAATCTTGCCTTCCATACAACCCTATTCTCTTTTTCTTTCTGATTCACTATCCACCTTGTTTTTACTGGTTTCACAGCCTTTTTAGGTGTAACCTCCTCATATACCTTATTTTCTTTCCAACTATCCAATTCTTTCCTTTTTGCTTGTTTTATCATCTCTTCTTGATACCCATCGCCTGTATCACCAAAAAGCACATATTCCCCTTCAATCATTGCAAGTTCTTCTTTCTCTTCATTATCTTTTTTTACTTCATAAACTCTGAGATCCATCCATTGTTCCTCTCCAGTTTCTATATCTCTTACATTGTATGCTCCATCGTATTTTCCTCCTAACTCATAATCTTTATCCTTCTCCATTCCTCCTCTCCTTCACCTGATAGTATTTTCCGATCTTTAATGCCCTTACATTTAACACCCTCTCTTGTTCCAGATGTTCTTGTTTTTCTACTTCTTTCCTCGTTTCCTGTTTCTTCATCTTCTTCTTCACTTGTTTCCTCTTCCTCCTCCATTTCCTTTACCCCTGTCATATCTTCTATCTCATCTTCACTACTTTCTTCATTTTCACTTACCCCCATATTGTCCTTTTTCTAGTTTTCATTTTCTTCCCCATCTTTCTGATTCGTTTTTTGTATTCTTGTGATGTGAATTTTATTAACTTCTCTCATTAATCCTCCATGACGTACCCAAACGGTTTTCCCTTCTATCCCTATAACCTTTCCTGGCCCCCTCCATTTATTTTCCTTCTTTTTCTTATAAAAAACTTTATCCCCTATCCTTGCATCTTCCAACTTATGTTGTTTAACATTTTTCTTTAAAGCTCTTTTTATTCTGTTTTTACCATCTACACTATGGATTTTTTCTTCTACCTGTTCCCGTATTTCCATTAGTTCTCGTAACCTTTTCCCTTCTGGTTCTATTTCTAGTTCTGCTGATGATTGGTCTTCTATCCATTCCTCCATCCAGCTCTGACTCGGCTATTCCTTCCAAAAACCTTCTGCACTGGAGAAAAACCATCATTCATAATCGTTTCATTCTTCGCACATATTATCCAATTCAAAATCCATTTTTTTTCTCCTATATTTTCTTCCTTCATTTTTCTTAGACTTTCTTTTATTATTCCCACCATCTTCTCGCATTTCCCATTACTCCAAGGACTTTCGCTTGCAGTGCTTAATAATTCTATTCCCCATTGATCGGTAAATTCCACAAACTTTGTTTTGGATTTCTCTTTCTCCATCCGTTAAGATCTTTTCCGGTATCCCAAAAATGCTCATCCATTTTTCTAACACTGCTTCTATTAATTCTTCTGGTCTTTTTGTCTTGATCCACTTCGCCTGACTATATCTATTGTCCCAATCTACCATTACCAGCAATTTCTCCCCTTCCAACGCCACCACCTCATTAAACTTTTTTGTCAACGCCATCCTCACTACAGGTGTACTTGTATTTCTTTTATATTTTTTACATATTGTGGACTCTTCACAAATCTTTTTCAATATTTCCAGTTTGGCCTTTTTTAAATCTCCTCAGAAAATGCCTTTTCTATCATTTCCTTTAACTTTCCATAGGAACAATGACCGAATTGGAAATGTAACTTCACGCAATTTCTTCCCCATTTATCGTCACTTTCCCAAAGATCTTCTCTTTTTAGATTGAACCAAATACTCCCTTTATATTTCCCTTCCCTTAATCTTACTCGTAAATGCCCCTTTTCGTCTCTTATGACATTTATTCTCTCCTTGTCAATCAAATGATTACCAATCATCTCCATAGCTTGGAAATCAATTATGGCTTCTATTTTCTTCAATACTTTTGTCCCTATTAGCCAAGGGATATTGCCTTCTATCACTTCCGTTTCCAGAAGAACCTTACTCCTCCCCCAATTTATTGGTATATTCATCTTTATTTTCCCTTTATATTGCTTTTCCCCAAACCAATACGTGGTCTTGATTTCTCTTTCGGTTTCTTTCATGTCCTTAATTTCCCCAGTATTCATAGATCCTATCACCCTTCCTAGTCATAATTCCCCGATTACCGTATTCGAACATCCCGTATCTATGATTCCCCATACATCATCCCACTGATCCTCCTCAGATTCAGTCATTTCTCCCAGGAGTACCGTTTCGTCTTTTCTTTCTTTCTCACTTTTACAGTGATATTTCAAATGACCCTTTCTCCCACATCCATAACATTTACTATCTTTAAATCTACAATTATCCTCCTCATGTCCTTCTACACCGCACCCTTTACACTTTCTTTTAATATCTTTTTCAGGACAATTGTACCTCATATGACCCTCCTTTTTACATCCATAACATAACCTTCTTCCTATCCCCTTTTTCTCCCCACCATGTTCTCTCTGTTCTCTACAAATTTCGTTCATTCTCTCTCCTAACACCAATCTTAAAACCTGAAAAACCCTTTGATACTTCACCTCTCCATCCAATACCCCGTTGACTGTCTTCTCTTCATTCTCATTTAAACCACTTCTGACCAACAGCAAGCCTCTTTTGTGCTCTTCACTCAAAGCATCCATACCTGTAGCCATACTTTTTCTCAATACAGCATTGAATCTACTTACATAATCTTGCATACTTTCTCCTTTCTTTCTTTCTATCCTAAATAATTCATTCATATTCTCAATCTTTTCTCATTTTTCATCCATCCTATATTTTTTATCCAAAATATCCATTATTTTCTTCCATCCTTCTCCCGTAGCTATATCATCTCTCGATAAATCTTTCACCAGCTGGCATGGTTCCCCTGATAACGCATTCCTGATGTTAATCCCTGGATATTTTTCCACTTCTTTCATACTCCATACCCAATCTTCTACCTTTCCTTTTCATTCGAGATAACCTTCCTTATTCCCTTCAAACTTAGGGCATTTCTTCCCTCTCCTCATACCCTCTGTCATACTTATAGAATGTTGATTTAAAAATTGATAAATTGAACTCTTAATTAGTTTGACTATTACCTGAAGTGTTTAGATGGCGATTTGTACCCTGTCAAACAACCCCACCTTAATAGTAATACTAAATTGGGAACGAGTACCCCTACTAATATTGTTACAGTTGACCTCGGGTCTTTCTCTCTCTTATTCTTATTTTTCTCTAATTCTTTTCAACTATATTAAATTTACTAACTTTCAAAATCTCAAATAATATAACTGGTCTCAGCAATGATTAAATCAACAATTCCTGTAATATCTCTTAAAAAGAAAATAAATCAATATAGAAATAAATAGCAATAAATACCCACAGGAAGAATCGCATCCAGAGCCCCCACGCAGTAGTTCCACAAAATAAAATAAGATACTCACGAAAGACTGGCAAAACTTCCTCCCCTCATCTAACAGACGAACCTAAAAACACCATATATATATATATTTATATATATATATATATATGTAAGTATATATATATATATATATATATATATATGGAGAGGAGAGAAAGCATATGGAAGAGAGATACGATATATATATATATATATATATATATATATATCAGTAGCGGCTCGTGAACCGAAAACATGGGAAGGAACTTCAAAATAATCAAAATGTTTAATATATAAAAAATATAAATTATATATATATATATATATATAGGTATATATATATATATATATATATATATATATATATATATATATATATATATATATATATATATATATATATATATATATATATATATATATATATATATATAAAATATACGATAAAAATATATATAAAGTAATCACTTACCAACTATAGCTACTTGAAAGATCAATTTTCCTTTTCTTTCAGCGAACTTATTTATAATATTTCATACCAGGATGGATGATTTGATAACTTAATTAAAGTTCTGTTTCTATGAAAGTAAGGCAAAATTTGACAGTCTCTGCCCTGACTCATCGTGCTTCGGAGGGATGTCTTTATACGATTTAGAAAAGAAACTCCCTTCAACAGATGCCGTTGTTGCTGGAATTGTGGCGATCAGACTAAAAAGTCTATAAGATTCAGGAAACCCATCTTTTGAATCATTCTCTACGATGGTTTTTAAAATAGTTTGAATGTCCTTGTTCCGAAAGAGATTAGCATTTGTTTGGTCATAAATCATTGTTAATTCATTATGTAAAAATGATCTGTCAAAAAAGATACCATATGTGGCCATTAAAGAATCTAAGGCTTCTTCAGAAAACTTGTTTTGGAAGTTAGAGAACTTTGTGGGATTCCTAACTGTAGGAACTCTTATGGCCGATAAATTTGAGAATCTGCCCTCATCTCTATGATGATATTATCAATTATTTCATAAAGGTTTCTCTCATAATGGCTTGACAATACTGATTCTCTCTCTCTCTCTCTCTCTCTCTCTCTCTCTCTCTCTCTCTCTCTCTCTCTCTCTTGAAGCAGATGCCACTCCACTAGAGTCCAAAGCGATGAGAAAAGTGTATATATCTTTTAAACTAATGCATTTTGCTCGATGACATCGACCTTTGTATAAATATATATTAAAAGATGATGTTTAATAAAATAGACCAAAAACAAAATAGCTGTAAATGCAAAATAGCTTACTATATAAAGATAGCTAACGACTTATGTTAGCTGGTTCATTTAGCACGAGAGTAGCGTATCCTGATATAAGCTGTCCGTACGTGAAAGAAGGCGACATCAACAGAGAAAGCTGCATGAAGTTAATACCTGTCTATTTAGGTTTTACAATGTAAAAGGGATTAATACGTGGAGCTTCAAAAGAACAATCAACTACTAACTGTGCAGTGGAGGAACAAGGAGAGATAACAACTCCTTTTACTATATATTATATATATATATATATGTATATAATATATTATAGAAATTAAATATATATATAATATATATATATTATATGTATGTGTGTGTGTTTGTGGTATGTTTGTGTGGGTGTGTGGTGTGTGTGTGTGGTTGTGTGGTGTGTTGTGTGTGTATGTGCGTGCAAGCTACAGCAACATGTCCACGTTCTTTCCCTTCCAATTACTTTTATCACACACTCTTAAACACACACACACACACGATACACACACAACACACCACACACATATATTATATATATATAGATATAATTGACATATAATATATATTTATATATATATATATATATATATATATAATATATAATATATATATAGATATATAGGGAATAAAAACGAATAATATAAAATAAGCGTTAGATTTCCACATTGAAATTACAACACCTTATTGCATAAAATATAAACATAATCAAATGGATCTTTCCTGTTGAAATTATGGCACTGTAAACAAATTTCAGAGCCAGACTAAAAATACTCAATATAAGGAAACAAATTTTAAACATTGGCAACTTTCCCTCGCCCTCTATTCTCTCAGCTCTTTCTCTCCTCTCTTCTCTTCTTCCTCTCTCTCTCTCTTATGGAATCTTTACATTTCGTCATCTTGTTCTTGTTTTTCCAATTTTGTATCTTTTTTTTTTATTCTTTTCTTGAATTCTTATTCACTATCTTTTTATTTTGACGGCCTTGTCCTATTTTTGTTTTTTCTGTTTTCTTGTTTACTCTCTCTCTCTCTCTCTCTCTCTCTCTCTCTCTCTCTCTCTCTCTCTCTCTCTCTCTCTCTCTCTCTCTCTCTCTCTCTCTTCTATATTTTCTTTCTGTCCCTTTCACTTCCCTGTCAATAAATTTTCAATCATTTTATCGATTTTTTGTTTATTTTTTCAAGTGGTGTTATTTTTACCTGGGATTTTGCGAGAATTTTCAAACTCTCAGCCTTTCACATCTACAAGAAACACTCATACACACTAACCTTCACACTTTACACGTACAAACATGCACTTATACACACATTTATAAATTTATTTCTTTTAACTGACACGTATAAATTATTTATGGCACTCTTGTACACGCATAATAAATATGAATAAATAAATTCAAGAATACACTCAACAGCAAAACTACTTAGAGGAATCTTAAACCAAATATTAATACTTTAACTAGATTGTTTAAAAAATACTTCTTTAGTTTATGTTCTGAAAATGTCAAACCTAAAGTAATTTCTCAAGCGCAAATTTCTTTTAAACATTGTGATGCAAAAATACATGCATTCGTCAATACACCTTAAAGTAGTTTTGCGTTATTTAATCAAAGATTTTTTTCAAGAACTTTTAACTTCTACGCTTAAATATATAATTACTATATATATGATATATATATTATATATAATATATATAGTATAATAATATATATATTAATATATATATATATATATATATGATATAATATACTAATATATAATATATAATATATATAATATTTTTTATATAATATATATATACTATATATATATATATAAATATATATATATATATATATATATATATAATATATATATTATATTATAATATATTATCAGTATTAATATATATAAGATTTTTTTCAAGAACTTTTAACTTCTATAAATATATAATTACTCTAAATTGACAGCTTAGGGTTCTTCTACCATTTTATGTAGGAGCATTCAAATAATGCCTATAACATGTTAAAGGACTGTTAACTTCTTGGTCTAAAACTACTTGATTTATGAAAGAAGGGCTTTAGACTCATTGTACTAAATACTTCTATCCATATAAATTATATATATATATATATATATATTATATATATATATATATATAATATATATATATATTATATATATAGTACCTCAATTCTATCCTTCGGCAATTCATGGTGAATTTGTTTGTAGTTTGGGAATATGAAGTAGGCACTAAGCAAAATTTTTGCATAAGTACATCAAATATTGTATATAAAGCCCCGTTTCATTGAGATACTCAGTCAGATACAACATCAGAAGACACTCAGAAGAAATAGAAGACTCACTTTAAAACACTCTCTCCCGAGCTTCTCCAAATATGAAATTACAAGAAAACGCAGAATTCGAAAAGGGAGTCCAATTCAGGAAAAGTCAGTGACATCCACATTCTACTTACAAAGAAAAAGAGTATCTCAACTGTTGGGCAACTTTTATTACTTATTCATTGAATAAATCATTTGTTTAATTACTTTTAAATCATTATTCAATTCATATAGAGGCCTACATCATCAAGAAACCAAAATTTCATCAAGGAACTTACAATAACAGCCCCTATATATTGGTAATCCCGGAAGTGGAACACCCACCGCCTTCTGAAAACCCATCAGTATTTCACCAGTAACTTCTTATTACGATCGATCTTACTAACTCCTTCACCCTCACCAAGAAAAGTTTGTCTCCAAAAGTAAACAACCAAAATGAAGAAAAAGAAAAAACTACAATAATACTAAAAATCACAATCAGAACACTCCGAGAAAATGACTCAAACAAACGAATATTATTGATACAGACTTCATTTTTCATTTTCGATTAATGGTTTTCATCTTTTCACAAATATCACAGTTCGAGGATTCATCGTTAGACATAGCAAACTTCGTTTTTGTATGGATTTCTTTCATTTTTAGTTTGGATTATGGGCAGAAACTCGTTTTTGGATTCCACTACGAACTCAGATTCCTTTTCGAATTCTAAATGGTTTTTACCCAGCTCCCTTTTTTTATGAAGTAAAGTATCTCAAATTTAAAGAACCCTAAATTTTCAGGAAACTTCCGCCTCTACATAGTCACGCAAATTTCTTGCGTTAACTACAGCTTTGAAAACTTTTCCTGCGCATGATCAAATCATGGATACATTGGAAACGCCTTTTTTTTTATGGACCGTGTCCTTGGCATTCAACGTTCGATCATTACCTATTTAACTTTTGTGAATAACTCAATGGTTCTATATCAATAACTATGTATAAACATTTTTGTTCTTATGCATTCAAATGTTTGTA
>JABUQX010040398.1:55000-69331 GCA_015478945.1 Trachelipus rathkii
TAATGTTTACCGTCTACCTTTCTGCTCTTCTGATGAATATTTTGACCGGTGAAAAGGAAACTATTAAATCTATTGAAAATCAATTCACAATATAAGTAAAATATAAAATATAAAATTAAATGAATAAAAATTTTCCTGTTAAGGCTTTGGTTGTAATTTTCATAAATAACTTCCTTTTGCAGAATAATGTAAACAAATAGACACGTTAGGGAGACCATTTTTTATTTTTCGTTGGTCAATAAATTAGGGCTTATAACCTTTATATTTTGCATCCTAATCCAATGTAAGTAAAATTTTCCTTCGATTAAGACATATTGTTCCACAGTTTGCAATTCATTATTTTTTGATTTTGCTTAATGATAATTTTTATCCTTCATTTATGTTTTTATTTTATATTATTTTCTTCCATTTAATTTTTTTTCTTTCTCTTTCATTCGCTGTTATAATGTTTTTCTTTTTCTTTTTTATTTTATTTGTCTAATTCTCCCCTTGTTTTTAAAGTAAAAAAAATGCAGGTTTTTCAATCAAACAAATAATCTAACCACTGACAAATAAATATGCGTTGACTGTTTAGGACTCTTCTTCAAAAAGTAAAGTTAATTACTGAACTAAAACATTAAAGAAGCAATTTAAAAAACTTTGACATCGAGGGGGAACGAGTCTCTAATCAAATTTATATGTAAAGGAAATTAAATACTGGTTATGTAGCGGCAACATGCAATGTTTCTTTTTTAGCAACTACATTAAAAATAGTATCAAATATCGAGGGGTGGAGTAATCCAATTTGTTTCGCGCTTTGAAATTCGAAAATTATTATTGTCGAATTTTCTAGATTGATTGAGCTGAACGGGGTAAGAATTTCACTCAAATCTGAAAATGTAGAAAAAAACATTTGGTTTAATTTGGATTCATAAAATAATAATAAAAAACAATAATTTGAAAACACGTAGGAGGAAAGTGTTGACAAGATGAGGCAATTAGCAAAAAAATAATGAAATAATATTTACTGAAATCGGAAAATAAATATAAAACATATGATAAATAAATTTGGCTATAAAAAGTCATTCATTTAAAAATGTTCCTGGGGAAACATGTTTAAAGTTAAGGAAATAAGATTATATCATGCACACACACACACACACACACATATATAATATATATATATATATATATATATTATATACTTATAATATATAAATATATAATATATATAATATATATATATATAATAATATTGAACTGTGAAAAAATGAAAATTTCTTAAATTCAATTGATAAATTTTGAGAAAAGGCAAATGATGTTATTGTTATTTAGATCACTAAATTTAATGTCAAAGTAAACGACCGATTTATTTTATTCATTTTTTTTTTAATTTTATCTTTTCTTATGGTATTTTTTTCCTATATTTTCAATATATAAATATTTTAACTTTTTAAATAATATATAAAATATATAAACACACAAATACTAAGATTTTATTAATAATTCAAACTATATTTTAAAAATAACAAATCAAAATGCAAGTCAAATATAATAATAATAATAAAATAATAATAATAATAATATAATAATAATAATAATAATAATAATAATAATAATAATAATAATAATAATAATAATAATAATAATAATAAAATTAGAAAAATTACTGTAAAACTTAAAAATATTTACAACATTTTTTTCAAAACATTTTACCATCCACTAAAATAAATAAACATTTTAAATCTTCATTTCATTGAAAGACATTTACTAAAATTATTTTCTACACACTTGATAAGTTATCACATATATATATCTCTCTCCCTCTCTCAGCAGCGCTAAAGGCATTCCCTTTCTATATCACTAAATTAGATTCTCAAACGCCCGATTGATAGCACTCGTATCGTAAAGGCAAAAAGATTAGCAGGAAACCTATCCAATGCTATTAAGTACGAAAACTAAATTGAGTTTCACCTAGCAAGCTTGCACACACACACACACACGAAATACACCACATATACTATATATATACATATATATCAATATAATAATATATATAATTATATATATAAAATATAATATAATATTAATTATCTTATACAATATTTACAGAAAAAAAAAAATATATAGAAAAATATCTAGTAAGACTAGCTAATATATATATATAATATATATATAGTTTCTAATATCTATCTGAAATAAACCTATAAATTATTTTTAAAGTATTCACATTATATAAATATATATATAATAATATATTAAATATAATATAAAGTAACAAATTTATTGGTATCAAGGAGTTTGGCTGTCTCTCTGTCTTAGGTGGAACTATGGTGGGGACTAATCCCCCCCTCCGGATTGGTCTCCGGAACCCCGCTCTTTGGTCTTGGGGTGTCGCTGGCGTCTCCGACCATCCCCTCCGGGGTATGAAAACGTCCCCCCCTCCATCTCCCCATCGGCTCGAGCCCCCTAAAAAAAGCACAAATACTCCCCTCCATTTTAGTGGCTCCGGGACTCACAACGTCCCCGTAAAATGAGCCCTAAACTTTACTGATCCACTATGTGCCTTAAAACTAGCCAAACTCTACTGTAATGATTTTAGTTACTGCCCGAAAATTAAAGTGGCCTTTATAGTTATGTATTTAATGTATTGAATATATATTATATAGAATATATATAATATATATATATAATATATATAAATATATATATATATATATATACCTCAACAATCACCCACCAAGACTACTTTATGCTGAAAAAAGAAAAAAAAAATCAAATAGTTCATCTGTTGTAAACTTTTTTTAGTAACTGGAATTTTCTTAAATAGGCCAATTAAATGATCTTTTTCCTGCCTCCCTTAGGAATTAGTGACTTGATCTAAATTTTCTCAACATTTTAGCTTTAAAATATATAAGCAACGTACTAACGGAAAAAGCTTAAAAAAGTTAATTAAACACATTCACTGAAATCCAATGTTGAAACTTTAAAAAAATATTTTCCCATAGCAAGCCCATTCATTTACCTGCAGAACTCTCTATTGTAATTGCCAATTAATATATTAATTAATATATATTTAATATAATTTTAATATATCTATATATATAATAATAAGTATATGTAATATATATAATATATATATATATATATATATATATATATATATTATTAATATATATATATTATATATATGAATAATCCCCCACATATAATGTAACATACGCAGTGTGCGTCAGAGTATACGTCACATACGCAAACTCGCACGTCACAGTATGACGTCACGCATTTCAGCTATATACGAAATACCCCGAAACGAAGGCCTCCGTTAAATATATATATATTATAATATATAATATATTAAAATATATAATATATATAAATATATATATATATATAATAATAATATACTATATATATATAGCATGCAAATTTTCTACGAACAGGGTTTTAAGTATGAATTTTTAAGACTGATAGGTAAAAATCCATAAAGGGGGAAAATTTTAAGCTTGCTACGCTAAGGTTCTTCTTTCATTTTGTATGAAAAAAGAATTGATTAATTTAGACACCGGTTTCCGAAACCCGCGTTAGTCCGCGGCGGTCTTGTCGTGCATGAGCAACGTGAATCCACGCCTACGGATTCGTTAATAAAAAAAAAAACAGGCCCAATAAACTCAAGTGTCATATCCTCCACCTTCACTCTACAAACTTTTACGTAGATACATCAAATTTAAAACTGAAATAAAATTGCCTAAGCTTGGCGCGTATTTTATAGCCTTAGTTGAAGTTTCGAAACCGGTTTACCAAACTGATTTCTAATCTTTTGTATATTAATTTAAAATTAATTTGAAAAATTCACCATTACAAAGAAAGTTTTCTTTTTCTGTTCATAAATTTTTCCTTTTATATTTTCTTACATTATTTCTTCATTGGATATGAACACAAAAAAATTCATGATCCATAAATATTATATATATATATATATATATATAATATATATATATATAATATATATAATATATATATAATATATATATATATATATATATATAGTATTTACCATCATATATTAATTTATATATTATTATATATATAATAATTATAGAGAGAGAGGAGAGAGGAACAGACTGAGAAGCCAGAAAGATGAGCCCGAGTAGCAAAAAGTACTGGGTCGCCACTGAAAGATATAGTATAAGTATATATATAGGTAGTATATTATATATATAATATAATAATAGTTATATATATAATCATAATATAGAATATATATATATATATAGGATATATAGTATATATATATATAATATTCAAAGTTTATATATTTGAGATAATCAATGCTCTCTTCTCTCCGATTCTAATTAAGTTTAAAATACTGTAGTAAGAGAATGAGATTTAGGTAATGATCAGATTACAACCAATCAAAGAGTCAAAGGCTTAATAATTTTACGTACTTTTATGTTCGTATGTTTTAAGTATTAATTCCAATAAACAAAACCATTCAAACATATTCATCGCACACACTCTATATATATTATATATAATGAGATAGTATATTATTAATATATTACGTATATATAGATATATTATAATATATAACGTATATATAGGTATAAATAGTAGTATTATATATAATACATATATATATTATATATATATCATTATATATGTAATTATATCTACTATAATATATTATAATATACTATACTCATATAGATACTACTCTATATATAATACATCTTCATGACCTTAGAATTTTGAAATAACTGCAAAACCAGTAGGTATAATATATATATATAAATATAACATATATATATTATATATTTTTTTTTTTTTTTATTATATATAATATATATATATATATAATATATATATATTATATATAATATAATTATATATATATAAAATAATTCACTACAATAGTGGTAATAATAATACTTTAATGCAATAAATTATATAATAAAATAGTGGTATATAAATAATATATATATATAAGTGTTAATAAATAATTAGTATAATATAGGTTAATATATATATAATTATAGTATAATATATATAATAGATATATATAATCCCTCGGAGGGGTAAGACTCAGCCGTTCGATGGAGCCTTAGCTCTGACCCGCGCTTACACCCACCTCAACCATCAAATTCGAATTAACACCCCTTCGGTGAGATACCCCAAATAGGACTTCTCGGAAAAGAATAATTCCTTAGGAAACTTTTTTTAATAAACCGATCTCCTGTTGAAGAATTTAACTTATATCTTAGAAGACGACTGAATTGGAAACCTTAGGAAGCGCAGTTCGTTATTTAAAAGTCGTCCTAACTGAGTGTATTATTGGTTTACTTAGGATAGTTATTAAAATAATAGCACAGAACCTCTTAATTAAACAGCAAGAGAAATACAAGAAAAAACATTTAGAGCAACAGTAACCATTAATTATAACATAAAATGATAATGATAACATAAAAAATCAACAATATCTCAGACAGCATCAAAGCAGTAGATTTTCTGTGTCGTGTGTATATAGTTACAATCTTATCTCCGTATTTCGATGCAATAAAACATAAATTTAGTACTGAAACAATAATATTCAATAAAAAATTTCCACCTTTAATACGATATTCTCTTACTATTAATTCTTACAAGAATGTCTAAAATTAACATTTGAGTTTTTGTATAATACATTAAATATGGAATAAGTTTAGTGTAATAGTAACTACTACTATTGTTAACTGTTAACCTTTGGAATGTTAATCAGTTTATTCTCGTTCGTTATGGAATGTTTAGGTTTTTTTCTTAACAACTATCTACCAACCGTCCACCATTACATACGTTTACCAACACGCATTCACGTCACCCTATCTACCCATTCCTCACCTACCACATGAAACAAATCCTAAAAACCAAAACTTTTACCTCACATTAAGACTAACTTCCAGTCTAAACACCTCCTTATTACTCAAAAGAATCTTGAACAACCTCAACTCGCTGGTACAAAATAACAATCTCATAATGGCATTATACAAAAAATCCCCTCTATCAATGACCTCACCTCAATATACATAAGGGTGAAACAAGTATTTTAACAGAAAGACTCTATCAACCATAAACACGATCTTACATACCGAATCTCAAATTCGGCTCTGCCTTCACAGTAAATTATATTCAATCCACAACTATTAATGTAAAAGATTACGTGCTCCCATCTTAAGTTCACGATAGGACCCCACCATAACCTAAAATCCTAGAAATCACGTATGGCATTACAAAAACCTTCCTTAATTAATAACTACAAAAAATTAACGTTCAATCCCTACATCTTAACGAAACAACTTGCTTAGCCACCACACCATTTTCAAAATATAAAAGCAAAATTTTACTATAAATTTAAACTATTCATATGTTCACTTTTACAATAAATCTTACGAAAGTTTTAATAATTTTATTTATCTCAAAATAGCAACCGTTCTGAATGCATGGTCCAAAAAATTAAGACCGAAAGCTTGCGTTATTAGCATTCTATGAAAGACCATGAAAACTTTAAATATAATATTTATAATATAAGGCCTTCCTCATTTGGATTAATACAATATATATATATATATATATATATAATATATCGTATATAATAATAAATATATAATATATAGATAATATATATACTATATATAAAATTTATATATATATATAAAATATATATATCAAGTTTTCATAAAGTACTTGGATATAGAATTTAAATACCTTAAAAAAGTTATTTTTAGCATTATATTATATAGTACTAGAAAATATAGTACGACTTAAAGCACAAATAGTTATATAATATCTATACCTATAATAATTATATAGTATATATATAGATTAATATTTAAATTATATTATATTAATATATATTAAATAGTATATATTATGTATAGTAATATATATATAAACTATATTAACTTTTCACCAATTGAGTAGCAAGATTATTAAGACATTTTCAAATTTACTATATTAAATTATTTAAAAAAAATATAATAAAATAAACATAATTATATTATAAATTATAGTAATATTAACACTAATTGAACACCAACAATTATTTTAGTAATGTGTCATAGAAAAAAAAAAAAACATTTATTTACTTTTATAATATTACTAATAATAAAGAAAAATATTATGTACTTTATTACCCGTAATAACCAGTAAGTCAAAAAAGCTAATAGCGCTGCCGCTGGACGCGGGGGATGTTGTAAGTGTATAAGCTCTGCTTTAATAACTACTACCATAGGTCTATTAAACTAATAAATGATTTTTAATAAAAAATTATAAATTTATAAATAGTAAAAATAATTAAAAACTATATTTATAAATTAATATAAAATCAAATTTTAAAAAATGAGAAAAAAAAAAATATAATAAATATAAAAAAATATATATATGTATCCTAAAAGTTTAAAGCATTAAAAAACCTACTAAAAAAAAAAAAAAATGAAACTATGTAAAAATGAAAACTTTTATCCAAATTAATGCATATGAATTTCACATCAAGAACAAAATATTTATTTACTTCTGTCAAAAAAAATGAATTTGAGGCTAAAAAAAATAAAAAAAACATCTAGTAAATTATTACAGAATTCTTTTCATATAAAAGTTAAGCTAAAGTTTTATACATAATAAAATATTGTAAATGATACTGTTCATCAAAGTCATGATCAATGAAATAAATGAACGTTTTCTCAAGTCTGTGGCTCGGTCATAGAAAACCTCACATTCACCACTTCGAATTATATGAACGAAATTATATTAACCGCAAATCTCTAAGAGAAAATTCGCGAACGTATGAAAATGCATATGGCAAAATTACATAATTAAAAATAATTGCTTCCAGATCATGACTTGGGTCGAAAATGCTTTTGAAAAATAATGACTGTGGTAGGTAATGAGTTGACCTGAAATGGCAACCCCAAATCTTAAATTATTATAACAAAATGTTATAGCGTTGATTTAATAATATGAAATCCATATTATTTTCATGTTGCACAAAAATAAAAGAACTCTCTCTCTCTCACGATTTATCTGCCTGGTATCTCCTAACTTTTCTTTCTCCTTCTGTGATGTTTTCTCTCTCTCTCTCTCTCTCTCCTCTCATCTCTCTCTCTACTCTCTCTGCGTTCTTATCCACACATTACAAATATTTGCATCCTTTACTACACACAAACATATAATTATTTTAATATATATATTAATATATATATATATAATATATATAAATTTACTTTTCTTACAAGGTGTTGAGGTCTAATAAACTAATTACTATATATTATATATATTATATATATATTAAATATATATATAATTATAATATAGAATATCAGTAGACTATCATAAATACATATAACATATAAATATATAAAATAAAATTATATATTAAATAAATATATATAATATATTATATAATATAAATAATTAAATATAATATATAATTATAAATTATAAAATATATTTATTAATATATAAAACACAATATACATATAAATAATCTCTTATAAACACAACTACTATTTTCAGATACAGATTATATTTTCAATGCAATATAATTATTGAAATTAACTTTATGGGATTTACGAGATTGGAGTAAATTTTTTATATAATATAGTACATAAAATATATAAAATATTATAAAATATATAGTATAGTTAAATTAATATATATAATAGTAAATATAGAAATATATATAATTAAACAATATAATATATAAAAAAATAAATAATAATATAAAAAAAAATAAAATAATTATATATATATTATAAATATTGTACACTATAAGTAATAGTAAAAAGTATACTATATAATCTATAATATATTAATCTATAATATTATTATCATATATTAATAAATTTTTTATATTACTATTTTCAGCATGATATTATAAATAAAAACATAACAATTGTAAAAATATATATAATAGCAATTATACTATATATCTATTTTATATCGTACCTAGATATATGATATATATCCTACTTATATATATATACTATTTATGAAACATAATATACCTTATATATATATATATATATATTTATATATATATATATACTTAGCTATATAATATTATTTACTATAATATATATATAATATTATAGTATATAATTAATAATATATATATATTATATAATATACAATAATATATATAATATAAATATATATATATATTTAATATATATATATATTTATATATGTCATTCTCTATCGTATTTATATATATATAATATTATACTATATATTATATATAGTATACTATATTTACCAAAATTGTATATTACAATATTATAATTATACTTATATTATATATATAAAGTATATACTAACGTATATATTAATATATATATAATATATATATAATACTATTATAATATTATATATATACTATATAACACATAGTTAAATTATATTTAATATATTATATATATATATATATATATTACAAAAACTATAACTCTAGTTACATACTTATTTAACCGAGAAAATGAAATATTTTTTAATATACTATATATATATATAAATAAATATAAAACTATATATATATAATACTAATATAATATATATACCTATTACTACACATAAATATATTATACACGAATGTGTGTATTGAAATTACATTCCTCGATTAAGAAAGGGTCAAGCAAAGGGCGTTTCCTTACTCTGAAGGTGATTTTCAATTGTAAATTGTCGAGTTTAGCGCTTGCTGTCCGAAGAAGATAAGAAAGATGAACTGGAAAATTAGATTGGCACTACTTGTTGTTTCAATTGATTAAAACTAGCGTGAAATTGTAACAAACAATCCCTCCCTTTGATTCTTCTCTTATTTTTATGTTATTGTAGAAAAGAAAATGAGAATATAAAAGGGAAGAAAACTTGTATAGAGATTTGTTAATACTTAAATTTGATTGGATAAAAAATTTATAAAATAATAATAAAATAAAAAAAATAAACTAAAATAAAATAAAACCCTTAAGCAAAGGGATATCAATATCTTTTAGATAAAAGTTTACTAAAATAAAAATAAAATATATATTAAGAAATGGAGAGTAGAGAGCAATATATTTCTTAAATGTAGTGAACTATATACTATATTATATAATATATTATATAATATTATATACTATATTTTATACTATATTAGAAATGGTAAACTTGAATAAAGAATATTTTATGTTTCTGGTGTGTTGGTTATAGTACTCATTTATTTTACTGTTTTGTTACCATTAATTTACAAATGCAATATTACGAAAGCAATTTCTGTTCTGCATGCTAAAAACATCCGTTCGTCAATATTTCCATCTTAAGATTATATTTTGCAATTTTTAAATATTGTCTATAAAAAGTATCACTTTATTTCTTTTTTTTAATTTTTGTAAATTGGTGTGAAAAAAATATTATGATTATACTCAGCACATTACGCAATAATAAGATTACACCTATCTGTAATAGTTTATAATTTAATAAAATATATATATATTATATATAACATATATATATACATTATAGATGTATTTCTATACCAATTATATTTATATATACGCAGACAAAATAACGTTAGAAAATTAATATAATTAAAATTATAACATACTAATTAATAATTAGTATATATAAATATAATAATTAAAATTTATATATAAAATTAATAATATATATAATAATATTTATAATAAATATTAATATACAATATTTATATAAAATAATATAATATTTAAATTATAATTAAATTATAAATAATAAATTATAATTAATAATCTTGATTTTGTTATAGTATCATGGTTAATATATATTTAACTTATATATATTATTATAATACATAAATAAAAAACTATAAAAATTAAAAACATAAGTTTATAATTAAATAAATGAAAATAAAATATATAAATAATCATTTATATAATACGTTTTGCAAATAATAATAATAACATAAATAGAGAAAATAGCAAATTTTTTCTACATTTAGGATCTTAAGAAATACACATTTAAAGCTAATGTATAATTTAAATATGCTATTATTTTATATTATATTGACCTCACCATATTTTCACATTAAATTTGTATTATCACATAACATTATCTGAACAAGGAAAATAATGCATCATAACATTACTTAATTTCGATTTCTTTAATACTGAAATATACAAAACAAAATAAAATACTAATTCATTAATAAAATATTTATTAGTTTTTCGTAATAAGAAATAGCATGAAAAATAATACATATTATAAAAAATTTATTCAGTAAGTTTTTATATTTTTTTAAATTTACTTTGATATTATTATATTTTATTTAATTATTATTTCCTTCTTTCTTATCGTCTACTCTTATCTCCATAAGTTTATTTATGGTATTAATTGTTAATATTTTGATCTATGTTTATTTTTGCCGACCTAGCACCACCAGGAAAAAGAGAATTAGTGGTAGATCCCTAATCTTATAGAGGAGTTGCTATGAGTCCACCCATACGAAAATTGAGAGAGAACCAATGAGAAACTATTCGTCTATAAGGCTAAATTCTCCTCGATGTACTTTTATGTGAGAGCCAATGCAATAAAAAAAATCCACCTAGAGGCCTCACATGATTCATAAGTTTCATTCCATGGCGGCGATGATCCGAGCCGAGATGCCCTCTGCACAAAAAAGTAGACCCGCACACAACTATACACATAGAGTAATGCTACACTTATCTGGGTTAACTTATATCATTACACACGGTCGTCGCCTGTATAACTCGAAATCCCTCCTTCAAACATTCCAGTGTGTGCTTAGCCCCAAACCTTTGTACTCAATCTCGCAGCAATTTAGCTTCGGAGTCTAGCGCAGCTGATGAAAAATTTTTGTAGAACGCTTCACCACCGTGAATGTGATGACTATAGTGTCTAATCATATGCTCTAATTACTATCATCCCATCCTTTCTATTGTATAACTGTAAGATCTCTATCTGCTGTTGATATATCTTCGTACGTTTATCCCATTTACACTATTTCTTTAAGACTTTGCTTGATATGTTCTCTTGTTTTATCACACATTCGATTCTCTCATTTTAGTTCAATTCTTGTCTCGACATAATTGCGTATTATCTGATTTCTCGTATCTTGGTAGAATATAGATTGTTGTTGTTTTATCGTTTGTTGTTTAGATCTTTATACTCTCATTATGTTATTCCTATACCATAGTGTTTGCTACTCTTGTTGTTTATACATCATTGTAACATCTTTGGTTGATGCATATCCCATATTACTCTCATGCAAATATACCTTTAACTCCACAAGACGTTAGTTTTCCCTTTGATCACCAGAAATTTAATTGCCACAGTACCATCCGTCTTCCTACCATTTACAACATTCAAATCATTATTACACATCTAACTGAAATAACCTCATTACTTTCCACTGTTTTCGAATCTATATTATATCCTAAATAAATTTATTTATAAAACTCAGACTTCTTTGTATCTTAATTATTGCTCACTAATACTAACAATTTATCTTCAACCGGGACTTTCCAACACTCACTACTACCATATCACCATCAATTTCTTAATCTACTAACTTATATCTTATTCATATACAATTATCTTACACACACTGTACTCTAAAACACCAACTTCCACAGTAATCCTCTCATATATTCTTTCTTTATAAAGTAGTTAATTCTCTCCTTAATTAATATATCTATCACTCTGTCGATTCATATATTGGCACCCTCTCTATAGTACTATTTTACATATAGTGAGTCGCAAATCATACCACATTTATCTGAGTTTCACGTTAATCCACTATCTAAGCCCCATCCTAACTAAGTAGCGCTCTTAATTCTATTCAGTCGACCGCAATATAACAATTATTCTATACCAATAAAGTATCACAAAAAAATTCATCTATTACAACACAATTTTATAGAGTATTCTATTCCAAAAGATCTATCTATTATAACTAAACATACACCACGACCTTACAATTCCTAATTTCTCCTTTCACCATAGCCTGCACTATTACCAGACATATAAATACTTACTATGTAATTACCTATATTCAGAGTATAACCTACCACATAACACAGTCATAACACCACTGTACCACGTAGCTTCTACGTATATAACACCTTATTTCACATAATAATCACTAAAAAAACATATTAATTCTATCTTTCTCAACCATTTATCATATATTATCATTTGTTCAATATATATAAAGATTTGGATATCTACCACATACTTCATGCTATCT
This sequence comes from Trachelipus rathkii, assembly GCA_015478945.1. Taxonomy (NCBI): domain Eukaryota; kingdom Metazoa; phylum Arthropoda; class Malacostraca; order Isopoda; family Trachelipodidae; genus Trachelipus; species Trachelipus rathkii. Next base: position 68,232 of record JABUQX010040398.1, read on the forward strand.
TATACTAAAATGTATTCATGCATTACCACACTTCAACCAAAATAACTCAAGTCTATCATGTTATAACTTACCTCTTACAACATATAATATACTAATAGTATATTAAGTTCTACAGTTCATACTTATCTCTACTATGCTCATTATATAAGAGACTTACTTACTTCACTCAAATATTTCGGAATTGACCATCCTCCCACAAATGTATACTTTATAATTATATTATATCGAACTTATAAATACTATCTATATTACCGTCATAATAACATCTCTATCTCCATCTAACTATCAATTTAACTCATAAAATATTAATCTTAACCTGATAAATTTACTATTCTTCATCACTTTTCTCAGTTAGACACCTTACCTCCTACTAAATTGGTACATATCCCAAAAAAATATATAAATTTCTCTTGTCGCACACCACATCTAAGGTGAGAAGTTTATCTATCACCTTATTCATCTATATAATACTAGATAATATGATATCGTATATATATTATCGAATTGATATCCGTCACACACTCACCTCACATACCATTTCACAGTTCACGAAAGTTACACAACTAGTACTACAATATTTCATAATATATATATTATATATATATATATATAGAATGAAATTATACCCTATTATACCTTCATTTTAAATCACTTTATACGTACTTCCATAATTTACTCATATTCCAAAAATAGCTTCCTAATATCTATACTTTTATAATCACTATTCATTCTACACTGTTCTTATTTATTATTCCCCAATATATAAGATATAACTTTATGTAGTATATTAATTCTAAAAATTTTATATTAATATTTTATTTATATCATTATTTTTTTTTTACTACCCCCCATATTATCCTTTAAACATAAAATGTGGGTAATTAAATATATATATATAATTATTATATATATTATATATAAATATATATATATATATAATATATATAATTATATATATATATATATATAATTATATATATAATAATATATATATATTCATTAACTAATACATATATATATATATATATAGGCGTAATTGTACTTTCTGGCTATATAATTAATTAATATAAATAAATAATAAAAGAAAAATTTTGATTGTC
>JABUQX010040399.1:0-2500 GCA_015478945.1 Trachelipus rathkii
GGCAGTCCTTTTGTTATTTGTGATAAATAAAAGTTTATTGTTTTTACTTATTTTGAGAAAAAAAAAGAAAAAAGAAAAAAAAATATATATTCGATATACAAACCCTCCCCCACACTACCAAAATATTTTCAAATTTATGCGCTTCATTTGACCTCTGACCTTATAGTTGACCTTTAAATGTTTGAATTTCAAAATTAACGTCTCTCCTAACGGTCATATTTTAAAAATGAAAATGGAGGGAAAAAAATATTTTACAATTTGCTGCGATCTTTCATGCGACGTTTTATGCGATTTTTACAATTTGTTTGCGATGTTTTATGAGCTATTAGCAATTTGCTGCGATGCTTTATGTGCTATTAATAGTTAGTTGCGATGCTTTATGCGATTTTAACAACTTGTTGCGTTTTTTTCTTTTTTTTTTTGCGATTTTCTAACTTGTTGCTATATTTATTTTTTATGCGATTTTCAAAATTTGCTGAAATATTTTTGTAAAATTTTTTTAAGCTTCCTTTTGAATTTTTAACAGTTGCCAACGTTTATTTATTTAGAATGTTGCTAGTTGAAGCTTTACATTCCTGCATAATAATAATAATAATAATAATAATAATAATAATAATAATAATAGTAATAATAATGATATAATCCAAGTAATAATAATAATAATAATAATTTCAATATATAAATAATAATAATGAATAATAATGAATAATAATGTAATATAATAATAATATAATTAATAGATTAATGAATAACTAATTAATTAATAATAAGTAATAATAATATTAATAATCGATGAATAATATTATAATAGATAATAATAATAATAATAATAAATAATAATAAGTAATAATAATAATATAAAATAATCAATAAAATAATAATAATAATAATAATAATTACATAATAATTAATAATAATAATAATTAATAATAATAAATAATATAATAATAATAATAAGTAAAATAATAATAATTAATATAATAAGCAATAGTAATAAGTAGATATAATAGTAATGATGACGTATTATATAGTGTATATATAGGTATATAGGTATATATATTATATATATATAATATATATATTATATATATAGTGACAGTAATGGTATATATTTATATGTAGCTATTTGCATATATAATCTTTTTATATATATATAGTATATAGTATAATATATATATATATATTTATATATTATATAGTATATATATATATATATATATATATGATATATATATATATATATATATATATATATATATAGTATTTATATATATTAATATTATATATCTATATATATAATATATATTTAATAGTATATATATATATATAATATTATATATAGTACATTTCAAGAATTACTGTTATTATTAGTTAGACTAGTTAATCGCATTATTATATTATTTATGTTTTATTAGGTTATTATAATGTATTATTAAATTATTATTATTATTATTATTAATTATATTCATTATTATTAATTATTATTATTCATTATTATTATTACTTTATTATTATTACTTTTTTTATTATTGAGCTTTTTATTAATCATTCTTTCCTTATTATTATTATTATTATTATTATTATTATTATTATTATTATTATTATCTTATTATTATTATTATTATTATTATTATTATTATTATTATTATTATTATTTATTATCTTTCTTCTTCTTGCTTCTTACTTCTTCTCTTTACTTCTTCCTTCTTCTTCTTCTTCTTCTTCTACTTCTTCCTTCTTCTTCCTTCCTTCTTCTTTCTTCTTCTTGATCTTCTTCTCCTTATTATTATTATTAATTATTATTATTAGTATATTATTATTATTATTATTGATTATTATTATTATTATTATTATTTATTATTATTATTATTCATTATTATTATTATTATTATTATTATTATTTTATTATTTATTATTATTATTATTATTATTATTTAATAAAAATCTGCATATTTAAAAGACTCACTAAAAGAGCACCATGTTCTCTAACGTTCTTTCCTTTAAAGCAAGCAATCGATTCACGCTTGTCGAGTGTCCCCCGGCGACGAACTTTAAAGGGAGCAAAAATCGTAAGAAGCAATTTTAAAGCAATTTTTAGGCAATTTTAAAGCAATTTTAAAGTTGTCTTTGGATTAATTCTTTGAAATTGAATTTCGAGTCAGAGTTTATACCTTCTTTCTTCAAATCTTTCTTTAATATGGGTTTAAATATAATTTTTTTTTATTATAAGATCTATTATATATATATATATATATATATATATATATATATATATATATATATATATATATATATATATATATATATATATATATATATATATATAGTATATATATATTATATTATTATATATATTATATAAATATATATATTATTTATTTTATTACTATATTATATATAATAATATATATATTATATATATAATTTAATATATGTTGATAATATTAGTAAATATTACTTAGGTATATATAGGTGATTCAGAAGTCGCAAAGATGCAAAG
>JABUQX010040399.1:12500-17500 GCA_015478945.1 Trachelipus rathkii
ATCATTATCAAATAAAATTAATGACATCCATATTTAGTCAGCAAAATGTTTTTCTTCAAATATCTTTAACTAAATACCCCTTTTCATATTACATTTTTATAACAAAAGTTTACATGGCTTATTAAATAATCTAAATACAGTGCATAATTTTAAATTGTTTAAATAATGATCAAACATGAGCCATTCCAATGAATTACAAATAAAATGATTACTACTCACTCCTATTCGAAATTCCATAAACTTTTTTTAAAGCATTGTGAAAGCTAACTTCAAACTGTCTGTAAACTTGACTAATATTATACTTATTCATCCATAAATTAGCTCCATAGAATGGCATACAAAATGATTTCATTAAGAAGAGAACAATATCCGATCTTAAGGAACCAAATCTTCTTAAAATAGCATTAAATTTTCCTAGAAATTTATCCCTAGCTCGTCTAACGTCAGATTTTTCTTCTAGATTTTTATTTAAAATAGAGCCAAGATATTTAGTTTCCATAGAACACTTTAGAAAACCCTGAGAAATCTTTACTTTAACTAATTCATCCTTATTTTTAGTTGATCTATTACAAAACGCAATCACTGTACTTTTATCTACATTTAATTTCAAGCATAATCTCTTAATTACATTTTCTGTTATATCTAAGAGCTTTTGTAGTCCTTCTATTGAGGGAGCCAACAAAACTAGATCATCTGCGTACATAACAACATTAGACATGCTCATACCTAATCTCGCACCTATTTTACTATTTACCAATTCTTTTATAAGTTCATCTATATAAATGCAAAAGAGTAGAGGTGACAGAATTCCTTGTCTAACACCATTTTTTATCTTCCATCTATTTGATACATTATTTTTAAATTTCACATGAGCAAACTGATTGTTGTAAATATGCACTAAAATATTATGCATTATATCAGGAATTTTTAAATTCTCCAATTTCTTAAATAAAATGTTATGATTGACTTTGTCAAATGCCTTCGAAAGGTCTAAGAATGCCGCATACATGGTTGAACCTCCCTCGATGTATTCTGCAATTGTTTCCTTCAAAACGAAGATTGCAGTCTCTGTAGAGCAATTTCTTCTAAAGCCATGCTGCCTATCATCCAGAATGACATAATCTTTAATCCTATTCAGAATTCCATATTCAAACAGCCTTAGAAAGACAGATGACATCATCACCGGTCTATAATTATTGGAATCGCAGCAATTTCCGTATTTATCTTTTATAATCGGGGTTATCGAGCCCTCCAATAGGTCAACATGGATATGATTAATGCGAATCATACATACTAGATAGATAGATAAGATAGATAGATAGATAGATAGATAGATAGATAGATAGATAGATAGATAGATAGATAGATAGATAGAGAGAGAGAGAGAGAGAGGAGAGAGAGAGAGAGAGAGAGAGAGAGAGAGAGAGAGAGAGAGAGAGAGAGAGAAGAGAGAGGAGAGACGAGAGAGAGAGAGAGAGAGATTCACAGTTTATACCAGGTAACATTTGGACACAAAAAAAAATGTCACGGTCATGGGAGTTAAAAGCATAATTTTCTTGGCACTGATAATTATCAGCAAAATAAATTTAAATTTATTACCAAACTACGAGTTTAATTACTTGAATAACAAATTAGCAACATGCAATTAATCTTAATTATATCGATTGAAAACTTTAAATATTTCAAACAAAACTTTTTTTTTTTTTTTTTTTTTTTTATACAAAATAGTAAAAAACTTTTTAAATTCTGAATTTGAAATTTGTAGGTCTTTCTGTGATTTTACACTTCATTAGACTATGGCCTATGACCTATGTCCACTATGGATTATTTCCTATGGCCACCAAGGCCAGACTGTGACCAGGTAGTCATAAAACTTTTTTTGAACCTATTCAGTCTGAGAACTGAATAATTAATTATCACTAATCATAAGCTCAGATGTGATATTTTAGTCTCCAAAACCGTTAAAACCTGTATCAACCGTTTAGCGCTTTTATTGTTTGTAATTTTGAGATCTAAATATAAATAAACTATTCTACATTTAGGATTTCTCGTAACTCAATAGTTTAAGCATTGTTTTCGTACTCGAATACCCTGCTAAGAAGACTCTTGAAATATGTACAGTTTGTATCCAGATTGAAAATTTCTTCAGTGCTGACCGAACTGGATGAATAAAATCCATTGAAGAAAATAGGCAGTTTATCCCGTTTTTTTTAACTATTTCTAACTATTTTAACTATTATAACTATTTTTAACTATTAACTATTTTTCTCCGATGAAAATATTCTTGCTTTGGACATGCGCTGAAACACTTGAAAAGCTATTTAAACTGACTTACTATTTCTAAAATGTTTGCTTAAGCTAGTTAGAAAATGTTTGATAAACTTTTCTTATGAGATTAATAATAAAATTAATTTATTTATGCTTTCAATAAAACTTTATCTAATTTAACATAACTTAACCGTGCGAACGCCTTACACTGTTTGCTGGTAAAATATCCTAGAACATTTAACCTCTTCTATATTAGCTATTAAACTGCATTTGCCTCTTCGGTGTTTGAAGACTCGAAAATATCTTCCGTGCCCCGAAATTTAATATTTATTATATTTATCATTTATTACATTTGCCGGTGATAATATATATTTACTGGTTCTTTACGGTAACATATATAAGCCTTCAAGTAAACTAGTAAAGAGCAGAAAGTTGCTACTAGTGACATTTTATTGTGTCACTCTATGTAATAAAATGTTCTTCACGTAATTTTCCAAAGTTCAAAATCCCGAACCATAATACCCTGTTCACACTATAGAAAAAAACACCCCTTAAAAATGTGCACATTTTCTTCTGTTCTAAAGACCCCTTTTATATGAACGCTTGTATTTCCACTTACAGAACAGTTTCCTCTGATGATTCGAATAGCCCATGCTGCTTGAGTCGTAAAGCGGGGCGTATCATATAAAGTATAAATCTTGTGAATACCTAATACTTGTTCAGCGCAATGCATTAAACAATTTCTCCGTTACCTTACTCAATAAATTACTATATATAATATATATATATATATATATATATATTATTATATATATATATATCATATATATATAATATATAATTATATAATATATATATATATAATATTATATATAATATTAAAATATATATATATCAGTGGCGGCTCATGGTCAAAATTCTTGAGTAAGGCAATAAACTAAATATATATATATAATATATATGGATATAAGTATATAATATAATATATACTATATACTATTATATATATATATATATATATATACTAAATATATCATTAATTTCCATGAGCGCGTCAAAGTAGTCGCCCTTCAAAAATTGCAAAATAATTTTAATTTCAATTTTAATTTTCAATTTCGGCCTTAAAATGCTTTTTTTTTATTTTAAAACTTTTCATTTCATATACAATACATTTAATAATTTGTAATATTAAGTTGTCTCCGTTAAGCAAACTTATATATTATATATTATATTATATATATATATATAATATTATATATATATATATATAATATATATATTATATATATATTATATATATATATATATATATATATATATTAGCGACAATGCAAGAGAAGGAATGGTTCCTTAATATGAATCACTCTCTGTATTGCACATATTCAAACATTTGAATTTCAATAGGCCTACAGACATTTCGAAAAAAAAAAATTAGTAATTTTTAATGAAACTTATATCGAATACGATTCCAATATCTCCGTATTTATAAAACTAACAGTTCAATTTTATTAAAAACACAACAAAATCGTAATATAATAAAATATAATAAATATATGAAAAGCGTATTATTTCCAACTCCACACAAAAATACATTCCCATTAAATAAACTGAAGCTACTGGTTGCAGAGGCAAACTCAAAGGAGCTTTTTCCGAGTAAGAGTTCTGTATCTTATAGCGAGTTTTCTCTAGTTCTTCTGGTTTGATGTCTAATATATATTGTAAATTTTAAGAATTAATAATTAATAATCTTTTATATAATTTTTTAGTAGTTTCTGTTTATTCTAAGGTGATGTCTATTATAATTTATTTAATTTTATGTGTTATTATTATTTATTTTTATTAGTTATTTATTAATTATTATTTGTTATTTTATTTTTTTTTTTTGTCTTCTAAATTTTGTTTTGCTTTTTTATTGTGTATTAATGTGGGTGTATTTGATTATAATATAATTTAATTTATATATTATATTTGTGTACTTTTTTTTTTTTGCTTTTTTTTTATTACTGGATGTCGTCAGGCACAATCCAAACTTGCCTATCTTTAGAGAATAAGGAAGTTTTTTTGACTCCATTGAGATGTTATTATTTATTTATATTTTGCTCTTTTTTTAATGAAATGTTTTTCTACCTTTTTTTTTTACTTCTCGAAGTCGTCATTAATTAGATTATTTCTATTCTTGTCATACATGTTCTTTGATTTAAATAATATTGTTTATTGTCTCTTGGTTCTTTATTTCTTGTTATATATTTATCTTATGCTCCTGCTCGTATATCTTGTTTAAAGTCATTTGTGATTGGTGTTATTTTTTGTTTTTTTTTTGTATTTTTTATGTATTTTATGTTTTTTTTTTTTTTTTTTTTTTTTTTATTTTTTTTTATTTTGATGTTTATTTTATTGTATATTTTTTTTGTATATTGTATTTTTTTTTTGTATTTATTTGTTATTTGATTTTTTTTATATTGATTTTATTTAGTATTTTTTTTTGTTTATTTTTGTATTGATTTTTTAATTATTTGTATATTTGTATTGGTCCTAAGTGGGTTTTTTGTTTTGATATCTTATTTGATATTTTTGTTTTTTTTTTTTTATTTTTTTTTTTTTTTATTTGTATTTTTTTCTTTTTTCTTTTGTATTGAGTATTGTATTATGGTTTCGTTTTTGTACTTGTTGGTTGATAGATGGTGTGTGGGTGTGTGTTTTCTGCACTGTAAGTTTTTTGTCAATAGGTGTAG